>ML411963.1:91787-149812 GCA_005239525.1 Nicotiana knightiana | reverse complement strand
TTTAGATTTTATTCTTATGAACTTGTTTAGCTAACTTCTCTAATATAGGGTTTTGGTAGAACCAGTTGGAGGATAAACTTATTGTGATATTAATATAGTTCTAATTGGTTGTTTAATCTCTATTTGTTCAACTACGTTCTTGTTGTAGTTAATTGAATGGCCATCAATTAGCTGTGCCTATTTATTATGTATCTACTTGAGAGAGAGTGCATATTTAGGTAGTTGTTTGAACAACATCACTCCCGGAGTATAGACGAAAGTCATAACCGAGGGTTTAGAGGTTGGATTAGAGATAACGATACCTCGGGTGCAATCTAAAGTGAACTGTAATGCAATCTAGCTAGCGTAACTTGAGAGAGTGCGTCTAGTAAATTATCATAATTACTTGAGAGAGATTTATGGGAGATAGAGTGTTCATGATTGATAGAAACAACTAATCAAGCTATATGAAGTATCCGAGAAGTAGATGCACTGACGGGGGAAACCATAACCTTAGATCTTTATTACAATTGTTTATACATTAGCGTAGTTAATCTTTAATCTTTAGTTCTAGTAATTTAAATAATATCAAGTGACAGTTGAGTATTCTAACAGCTTCCTTGATACGTAAATTCCCTGTGGGATCGACTCTGGGCATAATACCCTGGATTATATTTGCAACGCCCGCTTAGTCTTTTATTAGACATAGTTGAGCGTGATCAGTAATCAAGGGCGAGAAGATTTCCGTTATGGTAATGCAATGCAAGAGGTCAGAAATCAGGTTGTTTCTGATGATGTGAAGCTTCTAACTCTAATTACCAACTCGGGACTATATTAGTAAAAAGCGGCATTATCCCTTTACTCAATCCCCCCTCGCGTACCACCATGAACAACACTTTTCCCGATCAATTGGTTTTTAATTATTTAATAAGAAAGATGGCAAATCCTACCATTGTATTTCCTTTTTTAATTTGGATCCTATTCGGGAAAGGTGAAGATTGAATCGGGAACCGAAAACGAAGCAGGAACAGACTTGTCCTTTGGTCTTCGAAAGGTTAAGAAAACATCAATTGAATATGAACCCGAAAAAATGTGTATTCGGGATCGGGCGGAGGCCTTGAATCAGTAGGGAAATAGCATAACTATTATTGACCTGAACCCTATTACATTACTTAAGCCTACTATTTCTTCAAGATAAGAAACGAGCAGCCGAAAACGGTTGTCCCTATTGTATTTTAGATGGAGTAATCTACAAGGCTAAGAATGTCAGGAGGGACAAAAGAGAGATGCTTCTATTAGTGAAAAGCAGATATCGCCCCTCGGATGATCGTGTTGGGTGAATTATGACCTCGTACGATCGTGTTGGGTGAGCAACAGCCCTATTTCAGATATTTGGACTCTCTTACTGTGATGAGATCCTACTAGTAATAAGTTGTTCCTGAGCCAGGTTCCCTGGATCCACGTGTTCCTAGCCGGGCCTAAATGGATGAATGAAGAAGGGCGCCCAAGTAGACTTCAAGAGCAAGTACATGTATCTTTACCGATTAACCAATTTCTAAACGTTGGAGTAGATCCTAGCGCTTTACTAATAACATATATAGGGCTAAATTTTTTCAGCTTGATTGGAATCGATTCTATGATTGAATAGCAGAACTGCTACTTAGTAGTAGAAACTTGGAGAGACAGACAAAAAGGGGACTCTTTCATACCTGCTAACTCCTAGGATGAGAAGTAGGTCCCTTGTTTTTGGCAGGAAGAGTTCCAGCCTTTGTTGCCCCTCAGTAGAGTGAGTCTACTTAGCGAACTGGCAGGACGTGGAAGACATTATCGCCTTCGTGACATAGGACTATATTTCCGTCATTTATGGAAAGTGTACGGATAACCGCCATTTCCCTCTTTCACAATGTTCTCGTGAAGTTGCTCATGAATAAAAGTGTGAATGTCCCTTCTAAGTCTCGCATGCTCTTTTTGATTGGGAGCAGGNCCCTCATCCCTCATTCTGGAGCCAGCGGGTCCTGAGTGACCTCCCTCTCACTTCGTTCGAGCTGAATTACATCCACCCTCTCACGGTTAAAAAAGTGGTTAACTATCTCGAAAAAATCCTAGAATGTTTTTTTATTCGTCATTGATGAATTATTCATTAGAATCGCCTACTAAAGAGTGGATTTCAACTCCTTCCCCTTCTTTCATTCAGCGACTAGGTACGCACTTCGCCATGAAAGATCTTGGTGATCTTCATTTCTTTCTTAGGAATCGAAGTCAAACGTACATCAACATCACTAATCTTGACTCAGACTAAATACACCTTGGAATTACTCGAACTCTTTTGCAAGACTTCAAGCCTTGTCCCACACCCCTTGCGTCTGGCTTAAAGCTCTCTTTTTGTCATCATCATTTCAATTTCTTTTCTGTTCTAATTCGAATTCCAGCTTTGGAATCTCGCTCTTCGGGACTTTCTTTATTCTTTTTTCGTTAAAACAAATACAACTGAAAGTGACTACTAGGAATTTAGACTGACGGCATACCTGAGCACAGCACCAATACAAACTAAAACTGCACCAAAGTGGAAGAGCCAGTATAGAAGCTAGAAGTAGCTAACCTATAGTAGTCAGCCTACCCAAAGCCTCACGACAANTTCTGCCTTTCTTGCTTGATTCGTCTTTCATCTCAGTGTCTTATCCGGATTGAATGTATACTATCCCCCTATCGGACTAAGGGTTTTGATCGAATATTCCTCTCTCTACCTGAATTCAATCAGTAAGAAAAGAAATATTACATAAAGAGTGAAATTCCATAAAACATGTTCCACAGGGCACCTGTTCAATAAATCAGGACAAAGGTTATGGAAGGACTGCCTCCACTGCATTAGGGGGCGCGTTTTGGGGGTTTGGTTGGGCGAACTCTTCGTTATTTGAATAACTACTATTATCCGCTAATAGGCCTACGTTCCTGGCCTCTTTGGCAGTAGCTAATCTGAATTCGTAACCCGCCATCTTTGGGCAGGAGTCGTCAGTGAAAGCCTCTCAATCCCTATTTGAAGGCGAAGATGATCGATTCTCTTTTTCGAAGGGAATTAAAGCCTAAGGAGATAGGGCTCTTTTCAGACGAGCTGGTGTTCGATGGTGAACGAGAGATAGAGGAGGGCGTCATCCACCACCCTGTCCTATCCACTATCCCCAAATCTCTACTCGTTATTTGAAGAAGTGCCCGCTACCACACAGGTCGGTGTACTCTTATCGCTAACCCCGAGAGAGGCTATACTCTAACAGCCAACAAACGCTCTTTCCACTCCTACCCCCGCAAGCAAAGAGGTTTCAAGATACCAGGCGACCAAGTGGAAAAAAAAAGCTCCGAGCAAATCTTCTAGAGAGCGTACCCTTAGTTTTGACTCTTTCTCTATTCTAAAGATAGAAAAAATAAAAAGAAGCTAATTTTTATTCTATGGACCTTCCTGAGCAGCTTGTGTGCGCTGTTGGCGGAGCTACTTCTTCTTACTGGATGCAGGCTTCCCGGAGAATGTGTAGCTGCTAAGGAAGAGAGTCGAGCCATAACAGATTGATATGGCGTAGCGGCAACTGGAATCGATTTGAATGAAGCTTCAAGCCTAGTTCTGGGGATTTCCCTATACCACGCCTATATGGAAGGAAGATTAGGTGGGGAAGGAAAGGGGTCAATCACAGCCTTTCCTTATATCACCGCGGGAGCCTTTATATTTTATTTTTGAAAATCATTTTTTCGAAATAGTATCTCGCGCTTTAGCCCACCTTATCACACTGCATGGCTTCTAGTAACTCTTGTATGGTTGGACTCGATATCAAATGGGTGTTCGGATTTTATAATTTTGATCAGGTTCTGAGACGTGGGCCCGGGTCAACATTTTCCCCAAAATTTGGCCTAAGAAGATTCCTTCAATTTTCCCCAATATTTCAACCCAAATCCCTAATTAAATGATAAAATCAATGATAGACTAAAGGAATTTAATCAAAAATGAGTTAAGAACTCTTACACCAACAATCCCTCTGAAAATCCCTCAAAAATTCGCCTTAAACCGAGTTCTCTAAGTCCAAATTATGAAATAAGAGAATAAACTCTCATTTTGAAATTTAAGTTCTGCTGCTCAGTGATTTACACATCGCGATCGCGTAACACAAATTATGTCCAGCTCTAATTTATTCTTCGCGATCGTGTGAAACTAATCGCGAATGCAATACACAGGCTGTCTCAACTTCGTGACCACATCCCAGGCCACGCGATTGCGTAGCATAAACTGCCTCAGCCCCCAACCTCGCCATTTCTTCTACACGAACGCAACTTCCTTCACGCGTACGCGATTCACTGAAAGCCAACCTTCCGCGATCGTAGACCTCCTCTCGCAATCGCATAGAGCAAATTTCCCCCAGTGCCAAACAACCCTTCGCAATCGCGTTAATCCACTCACGATCCCGTATAAGGAAACCAAAAGCATCATATTCAGCAATCTTAAATGTTCCGAAATGTGCCGAACATGGTCCGGATCACCCTCGAGGTCCCCGGGACCCCAACCAAACATACCGACAAGTCCTGAAACATGATACGGACTTAGTCGAGGCATTAAATCACATCAAACAACATCAAAAATATGAATCGCACCCCAATTCAAGCCTGAGAAGTTATGAACTTTCGAATTTTGAAACCAACGCCGATTCATACCAAAACAACTCTGATTGACACCAAATTTTGCACAACAAGTCATAATTGACATTACAGACCTACTCCAACTTCAGGAATCGAAATCCGACTCTGATATCAAAAATTCCACTCCCGATCAAACTTTCCAAAATCTTCCAACTTTCCAATTTTCGTCAATTAACGTTGAAATGACCTACGGACCTTTAAATCGACATCCGGACACGCTCGTAAGACTCAAATTACCATTTGGAGCTATTGGAACCGCTAAAACTCCATTCCAAAATCGTTTTTACACAAGTCAAACTACGGTCAACTCCGACTTAAACTTCCAATTTTGGGACTATGTGTACCATTCCACTTCGAAACTCTCCCGAACCTGACACCAAGCGCCCCGACAAGTCACATAACCACAAAATAAAATAGAGGGAGCAATAAATAAGGGATCGGGACTAATATTCTCCGAACGACCGCCTGGCCGTTACATTTGAGTAGAAAATCCCTTTTGTGCTCCTCTTTTCTTCTCTTTTTTCTCCCATTCTTTTCTTTTCTCCTTTTGTTTTTTTTTCTGTCTGCTTATGCGTTCTGCTTCCGCATCTCTTTCCTTTTTATACGTCTGTTCCTTTGTTCCTTTTACTAATAGGATTTGACCTCTTTTTAAAAAAAAATTAATTCTTCTTCTCTTTTGTTCTTCTTATGATTATCTTATTTTAAAATTATAAATAAAAACGTAATTACATTAGAGTTATTACATATTTATGCGAGCTATATAGATAAAGTTTCAGATAATGTAATAAAGGATATTCCCCAATCCACATTTCTAGTATGGTTTTGAACTGCCTTTTTTGTTTCTTTATTATGAATGTACTATAGTTATTAGTTTCGATCAATTATTCAACATTATGTCGGGAGTTGGGTTCATATGTCAAAGAAAAACGAATGGATGATCTTTTGCCACATTTTATAATTCGACAAAGAAATTAAATTATATACAATGACAAAGTGATTTTTTTTAACAGTATCCATGTAAATTTAACCTTGTGAATGTGACAGTAGATTAGTTATATTTTTTGCTCGGATTATCAGTTACTACATCATAAAAGTTGTGATTATATTACTTTGTAAGTAATTTTAAAATAATTTGATTGTGTTAATATTTTTTACACTATAGTACATAAGTAATCTGGGGAAGGGTCATAATCCGAAGGAGGTGCAATATATATATCGTATTCTAAAATAAATGTTATTATGTGACTGATCTTACTGTTCGAACTCATACTATAGATTATATGAAGATAACTTTATCGTTGCGTGAAAGTTCTCTTCCCGTGTATATAGTTAAA
The DNA here is from genome assembly GCA_005239525.1 of Nicotiana knightiana. Taxonomy (NCBI): domain Eukaryota; kingdom Viridiplantae; phylum Streptophyta; class Magnoliopsida; order Solanales; family Solanaceae; genus Nicotiana; species Nicotiana knightiana. The sequence goes on along the minus strand of ML411963.1, from coordinate 143,825 downwards.
ACTCATTGGTAAATTGTATGATAAAATGATAGTAAGATTTGAAAGGGTTGTGGACGTGTGGTCACTTGGTCTTGCTTGTTATGGACAACCTACTTAAGTTTTTAGCACAAACTGACAATTCCAACTCAACAATTTTGATGTTCAAGATATGTGGTCCTCAAAATGAGTGTGAAATATTGTTAGCCATGCTATTTGAAATCATCGTAATGGGCTCTCACCTACCCCTTAACCAAATTTGTGGCTCTCCAAGACCTTAAAATTTGAAAACAACTTCACAATGTTTGATGTTTTCTTTTGGTTTGGCACTTGATATTCGGTATCTGTGTTACATCTAACTAACTTTGAATTTGAACCAGAAAATCCCACGTGAGGGACGAAACGCTCCCTAATAGAATTGATTTCATACGGAAAGCTCAAATCCAAAATCTTAATTAAGGATGAAAAAATACTTACATCTTGGTTAGAATTTGAAAACAACTTCACAACTAATTTACACAAAAGCATATGAACCACAAAGTCATCAAACACACACTATGGTCCAGAAGGTGTCCCTTTCTTGTGTACACTTTCGCTCTTTCCTTCATATAAGGATATAAAATTTAACAATATGAAATTAATTAATATGTTTTATAGAAATAGTTGAAGAACAGAAATAACAGTTTAAAAAATAATTGATAGAAAATAATTACCGCATGTCAATTTAAAGTCAATGAATTTGATAAATACAAATATCTCAAACTTATACAAGGTGTATAAAACAATATTATTAGGGAATTGGGTGCAAACTTTATAGTATGACTTATCCACACGAAAAAAACAAAATTTTTATGACTCCATCCACACTCTCTCTTTCGGGCACCCAATTTTCTTTACCTTATCCTGCCAAGAATATTCCCAGTCCAACTAGCATAATTTTGAAGCACATGAAATATTATAGGTTCTAATAAGTTTTGCTATTAATAACAATTTGATGCAATTTGTGGTGATTATTAGAAAGTAACCATTTTTTTTTTTTTTTGTAGTGTCTTGACATTAGCCAAATATAGCAGCTGACAACAATTTTGGCTTCGACTCTCAACAATTACACACACTATGTCTTGGTTTGTAATTTGAGACCTTGGAGTAACTTCCAAAGATTATCAAAGAATTTCGGAGATATACAACAGCAACAATAACAGATCCAGTATAATTTCAGCAGTAAAATTTAGAGACAGTAGTGTGTGCGTAGTTTTACCTCAATCTTGTGAAGGTATTTGAAAGAAGTGTGTGTGTATATATATAGAGAGAGTGAACTCTCCATGTTTTGATACTTTTTGCTATATGGCATTGCCTAGCTATGTTTCTCGATTATTTGAAATTTTCCGACGAGCTTAGTCAGAGGTGAATCTATGATCTAAAGTCGATGAGATAAGAATGATTATAATCTTATTATATTTTATTTTTTTCATGTACGTATACATAATTCGAGCTGAAAGCAATAGATTCAGTTAAACTCTACGAAACCGCCATTAACTTGCCTCTGAGCCTAACTATGTTTCTAGATGACTTGAATTTCCTAACAAAAGATCAATTCATTCATTCATTCATTTATTTACACACACTTTTTGTGCAAAGAGAGAAAAAGATAAGACTCAGCTTTTTGGACTGTGGATAGAATTAAACGCCCATACTTGAGTATGGATATATTTGGATAATTGGATGATTGGATATGTACATTTTTGCAAACTTTTGGCTATGTACTCGTTCCAACTTCCAACTTCCTGGGGCTGCTGACATTTTTAGAAGCTAATCCTTAACACAGACGGAGCTAGGATTTAAAAATTTGTGGATTCTACACTTGATATCGAACTCATAGCATATTTAAGTTATTGGGTTCACAATTATATATTACTGTAACTTTAATATATTTTCTAATACAAATACAAGATCTACGCAAAAGTTATTGCGTTCGGTCAGTGGCGGAACCAGATTTTTCATTAAGGGGCGTCAAAATATATAAAAGTAAACATACCAAGAAATTAAAGGGAGTCAATATATAGTATATATACATATAATTTAATTTTTAACCTACCTATTCAGTATATTTTTTCCACGACGAGTGTCATTTGACACCCTTTCCTATAAGGTGGCTCCTCCACTGAGTTCGGCCGAACCCGTGAAATATACCCTTACCCATTCTTATCTTAATTATCTAACCACGCCCAGCTTGCTGACATGTGATTATAACAGATAAAACTCATTCTTCTGTTCGCTTGCTATTATTTTCGGTTTGTGTTGTTATTTAGTTTTAATTTTTAAGGGACGAGCTTGACGCTACGAATTTTCATCTTTTAAGCTGTGAAAACGGTTTTTTATAAAAATTAATGTAAATTTAGTAGGTGTTTGAGCATAAAAATTGTAATTTTTTAAGGAAAAAATAGTATTTGAATTTTAAAATTATGTTTAGACATGTATTTTACTTCAAAAAGTGTTATAGTTTTGTGAGTGAGGAAAAATATTTTTCTGAAAATTTTAAAAAAATGTCAAAATCACTTTTTGGTTTTTAAAAAACTCATTTTCAAATTTTATCCAAAAACTTATAAAATTTTATGGACAAACACGTTTTTTAAGAAAAAAAAATTTGAATAAACGAAACTTTTTTTAACAAACAGACCCAACATGGAAATGGATCGAAGGAAATCGCAACATGGAGAATGTCTCTGTCTCGTCGCTGGAAAGCCTCACATTGGAGCTCGATTAAATTCGGATTCACAACATACGCAGGGACTCAAACCCGAGACCTATGGTTAAGGATGAATGAGTACTTATAATTCCACCACAACCTTTGTTGGTGATGAATTCAGTGGCGGAGCCAGAAAATTCAATAAGGGCGTGTTCAGATTTTGAATACCCTTTGCTAGTGGGCTATGCAAGGGTGATCAAAGTCTACTTTTAATCAATAACAATAGAGTCTGAGCAAAAGTTATTGGGTTTCCGTGAACCTATATGTCGAACTCTAGATCCGTCCTTGCCTATACTTGACCTTTCTACCCCACCTATACTAATATTTAAAATAATAACTTATGCGACTTATCCCTAAACTTTGTATGAACGCGAGATACCTTATGCACGAGACTGCCCAATCCTCAAGGGAAGTGGGGCTTGTAGAACTTATTAAAGGTTTAATTCATTGGTAAGTTTTGCCAGAATTTAGGCTGATCACCTAAAGTATTTAATTCTTAGTGATTATATAATTATGTTCTATGTAATTGTATAAAATTAAAAACAAAATGAAAAATAAAATGGGAAAAAGGAGAAAATTGTTATATGTCAAATATTAGGAAATTACACAATATATAGAAAATCATTGGTCAGAACTCGGAAATAATAATGGATATAGAGAGTTGTTCATATAAGAAACTTCATTTATAGTCTTTTCCAAATTCCAATGCAATAAAATAACGTAATGTCTATTTATCTTTTACATATAATATGCATATTCGCTTCTCGCGATTTTTTATAATCTTATTACGCAAAAATAAAATATGCACTTAGAATGAATGTTCGAGTTAAATTATATATATCACAAGTAATATGTAAGTAGAAGGAGTAATCTTTTTTTTTTTTTTTTTGCCCGAGTACTCTAATTTGTTGAATATTATTTATTAAAATTCTGCTCTTAATCTAATTAGATCTTGTAGTCCAAATAATCCGGAGAAACTCAAAAATAGCCAGATTTATAAGTGATAATTGAAAAATAGTCACAGTTTCAAAANTTTCATATGTAAGTAGAAGGAGTATTTTTTTTTTTTTTTTTTGCCCGAGTACTCTAATTTGTTGAATATTATTTATTAAAATTCTGCTCTTAATCTAATTAGATCTTGTAGTCCAAATAATCCGGAGAAACTCAAAAATAGCCAGATTTATAAGTGATAATTGAAAAATAGTCACAGTTTCAAAAGTAATCGAAATTTAACCATTTTCCATGTAAAGATAAATCAGAACGAAAACACTGTTCAAAATCCGGTACTGGAACTCCAACATAATATACTGGAGTTCCAGTATAATATACTTGTCCAACATAATATGCTGCAAGTTCATACACATGTGCTCCAATCTCCAGTATATCAGTTGTAACTTTCCGCGTGTTGGAGTTGCAGCATAATACGCTGGAAGTTCATATACAGGTGCACCAATCTCCAGTATATTATGCTGGATCGGTCCATATTGCAATAAAATAGTGACTATTTTTCAATAACTTTACAAATACCGACTATAATTTCATTTACCAAATAATCTCATACTTTGATTCATATGAAATATAGTGTTCCTAGTAATTTTGTGTACCATCAAATAGGAGTACTAGTTGCATTTGTAATATTTCATCTATATAAAGCCCTTCCCTCTTGATTAAAAAAAAAAAAAAAAGGGCACCTTCATAAATAAATAAAAAATTAAATAATAGAAGGGTTGGAACCACATGCGATGACATAATAATTGAAAATAGATACAAAAGGAAATGTAAATAAAAAGATTTATATCAAAAAGAAAGAAAAAGTATAAAGGCATGAAACTTTTCCAAGTGGACCGTTCAAAAAGAAACGTGTCTCAACTAACTTTTAATTTCTAACTGCTAGATCATGATGCCATTCTCGTAAATAATCACCAAAAACAATGCCAAATATCAAACCAGAATCCATGTCTCAAATTGCTCAGTGTTAAGTGTGGCTCACCTTTCTCCAATATTTATAGACACAACAAAAACCAAACAACTCACTCTTTGACTCACTTTCACCACTAAAACCATAACAAAAAAAGAAGGTTTGGTTCATCGGTAAAAATGGCAGGTGATGGAGTTTTTGTAGATATAATTGAGGGAGATGTGTTTAAGTACTATTCTGAAGGAGAATGGAAGAAATCTGCTTCTGGAAAATCTGTTGCCATTATCAATCCTACTACTAGAAAAACACAGTATAAAGTTCAAGGTATGTTAAAAATAAATCTCTTTTTTTTTTTTTAAAAATATTTTTTTTTGTTGTTACTGCTTCTTTTTCCACAGCTCTTTGTCATAATTCCTGTCATTTTGCTTTTATTTGAGTTAAATGTCTACCGAAAACAGCCTCGATAAGTTCTACGTATACACTACCATTGTCTTACTTGTTACTCCCTCCGGTTCACAATAAGTATCCAATTTCCTTTTTCATTTTGGTTCAAAATAAGTGTCCAGTTATTTTATCAAGAAAAAATTCAATTTGTTTTTACTCTTTTACTCTTATGTGCATATCCCTAAAAAAACTTTTCTCACTCCTCACTATAATTATGTGACCAATACTTTAATAAGGGTAGTTTAGTCATACTAGGTTTTTTTGCATTGGATTTAGTAGTTTCTTAATGGGCGTGCTAAAAGGAAACTGGACACTTATTGTAAACCAAAGAGAGTATAAATTTTTGTATGGTGCAGAGGCGGAGCCAGCATTTTGGGTACGAGTTCAGCGAACCCAGTAACTCTGGTTCAAACTCTATAGTTATCTTGCAAAATTTATTAATTAGTTATAAATCAATAATTTAGAACCCAGTAACTTAAAAAGCTTAGAAAATCGAACCCGTAAACTTGAAATTTTAACTCCGCCTCTGGTATGGTGAAAATATCAAGGTTTCTGGTGTTCATGAAATTTTGTGCAAGTGTTTTGGAGTTTTCTGTACTGTAGCTCCAAGCTTCAGACTTAATTGTTCTGTTCTGAATTTTATGATCATTGATCAGACTAGTAAGTGAGAAACAGCCAAGAACTTGTAGTACTAGATTCTCTTTTTAGTTTTCTAATGGAATTAAGTTATATACGCTAGTACTGTAAATCAGGGTAGTTTAACCTATTATAACAAGTTAGTTACTATTTTTATAATGTCATTTGGTTATGTATCATAGAACTTTACCCATAATTCTCTTATAAGTGACCTAAAAGGGCAGCCCGGTATACAAGGCATCCCGTGTTCACGCAGGGTCCGGGGAAGAGCCGCATCCCATGTAGTGTCATATGACAGCCTACCCTAATACAAGCATTAGTGGTTGCTTCCATGGCTCGAACCTGTGACCTATAGGTCATCCGGAGACAACTTTACGGTTGCTCCAAAGTTCCCCGTCTCTCTTAGAAGTGACATCGCAACAACAACAACTCAGTAAAATCTCACAAGCGGGGTCTGGGGAGGGTAGAATGTACGCAGACCTTACCCCTACTCCCGAGGGGATAGAAGAGGCTGTTTCCGGGAGATCCTCGGCTCAGTGACAACAGACTTGTGACAACAAAACCCGAAAAATAATATCAGTAACGTGAGAGACAACAAAACTGAATAGAACACAAAATCCTTTTCTAACTTATGCATGGACTATTTGTGGTATTGCATCTCAAGTGTTTTCATGTCCTTGTCTTGGAATTTGAGAATATATTGCAGAAATTAACAAATAAGGGTGGGATTTCATGGATATTTTTGAATTTTTGTTTTTTGGTGCAGCATGTACACAAGAAGAGGTGAACAAGGTAATGGAAGTAGCAAAAGCAGCACAAAAATCATGGGCTAAAACACCACTCTGGAAAAGAGCAGAGTTACTTCATAAGGCAGCTGCAATTTTGAAAGAACACAAAGCCCCCATTGCAGAATGTCTTGTAAAAGAAATCGCAAAACCAGCTAAAGATGCTGTCACTGAGGTACCTCATGATTAAAAAATTCTACGTTGCACGGACTCGTCGAAATGTTGCTGTACCTGTGTCGGATCCTCCAAAAACACACTATTTTTGCAGGAACAGACACGCACCTAGAAATATTTTCGGATAGTCCGCGCAACATAATTAAAAATAAGATTTAAAGTTATATATACTAATATCATATCAGTGTAAAGATTCTTTACACCATCAGTGTTGTTTAACATGTGATAGCATGTTCGGAAATATTTCTACCAGGTTACTGCTAAATGGTTATAATATAGATTTACTTGTAATTATCTTAAATGTCATGACCTGATTGTGTAAATTTTTTTATTTTTATAATTTTGGAAACTTTAATTGCTTTATCGACTAATAACGATGTGAATTTGATGAAAGGTTGTAAGATCTGGAGATTTGGTTTCTTACACTGCTGAAGAAGGAGTTAGAATTCTTGGGGAGGGTAAGTTCTTGGTATCTGATAGTTTCCCTGGAAATGAAAGGACCAAATACTGCCTGACTTCCAAGGTACATTTCTTGACTAATTTACTTAGTTTTGCTTTATTAAGTTGTCGCTTAGTGTAAACTGTCATCAATTTACATTGTTAGTCAGAGGATTAATATATTTTAACGACTTGTCTACTATTTTCCTTTCATTGTTTTTTCAAAGCATGATGGCCTTACACCTTTATAAATTGTTGGATCGATGAGCTCGTCCAATGAATACGAATTGTAGTGGTATTATATCGCCAGGATATGTTACTGCGTTGCTTCTTATGAGTTGCTGTATTGGTATTTCTTACTGCATAAGTGGCTGCGTTTCTTCTGTAAACTTTCCATTTTCAGTAGCAAAATACAGATTGAAACTTACACTCTGTTCTTAAAGTTTGATATTAAGTAAGTTTATCGGAAAAATAATGATTATGACCTTCACGTCCTTGGAGTACAGATCCCGTTGGGTGTGATTTTGGCCATCCCTCCGTTCAACTATCCAGTCAATCTTGCTGTCTCCAAAATCGCTCCTGCACTAATTGCTGGGAACTCTTTAGTCCTCAAGCCTCCAACTCAGGTTTCTTCGCTAAATTCTGCCTTATATTAGCAATGTATTATAATGCATTAACTCATATATAGTTTCGCCACTCATCATATTAAGCATTTCCCTTCTGTGTTGCTCAGACTTTAAGAAATGTTGTCGGGTGCGTGTCGGATCCTCAAAAAATAGTGCATGTTTGGAGGATCTGACACGTATGCGGCGGCATTTTGGAGAGTCAGCGCAACATAGAATTTTCTGTTCTATAAATGGCTCATATGAGCATCGTTTAACTTTGAGAAAAAAAAAAGTACCAATATGAGGTTAAACTTACTTTGAGGGATCATTTCTAATAGGGTGCTGTGGCTTGCCTTCATATGGTGCATTGCTTCCACTTAGCTGGATTTCCGAAAGGCCTTATCAGTTGCGTGACAGGAAAAGGTTCTGAAATCGGTGATTTTCTCACTATGCATCCCGGAGTACACTGTATAAGGTGTGTTCTACCTCATCTATTCTATGTTAATCTCACGGTTGCATTTGTTTTGATTTTTCATTAGACTCGGGGGCGGAGCCAGGATTTGAAAGCTTATGGATGCAGGATTTTAGACCGTTTAAGTTAATGGATTCTAAATTAATAATTTCTACTTTATAAAATGGATTTCCTAAAACAAATACAGAGTTTGGACCAAACTTACAAGGTTCAGCCGAATCCGTATCTTACACACTAATTCCGCCCCTGCATAGACTGCAAAAGACACTACTGAGTAAACGAGGTCCTTTGTCCCGTTCTTGATATTTTGTATCCAACGCGTAACCGTATACTTGTTTTTCTTTTATCAGCTTCACTGGTGGAGATACCGGTGTTGCAATCTCGAAGAAAGCAGGAATGATCCCTCTACAGATGGAACTCGGAGGAAAGGATGCTTGTATTGTTCTTGAGGATGCTGATTTAGATTTGGCCGCCGGAAGTATTGTGAAAGGAGGTTTTTCTTACAGGTATTTGAATTTTCTTTTCATTGTCGAAACAAAACATGTTAATATTGAAATGGGGTTCGACTGTTGGCCTCGGTGCTATAGCTCAACGAACAAGTTCTCACAACTGCATTAGTATGAGGCCATTGAAAACCATCCCTTGTATACATTGTTGTATAGTTCATTATTACGTGTACGATAAGTGATACTATAACATGAATTACGAGTTGTACTATGTCGATACAACATGAATAAGCTTAACAATACTTCATTAACAATTGATATCCATGTCTACCACAGCGGTCAAAGGTGCACAGCCGTTAAGGTCGTGTTGGTGATGGAATCAGTTGCTGACACTCTTGTTGAGAAGGTAAACGCTAAAGTGGCAAAATTAACCGTCGGGCCACCAGAAGATGATTGTGATATCACTCCAGTTGTCTCCGAGTCGTCTGCAAACTTCATCGAAGGATTGGTCATGGACGCGAAGCAGAAAAATGCAACTTTTTGCCAGCAATACAAGAGAGAAGGCAACCTCATCTGGCCCTTGTTGTTAGACAATGTTAGGCCAGACATGAGGATCGCATGGGAAGAACCATTCGGGCCAGTTTTGCCCGTTATTCGGATCAACTCTGTCGAAGAAGGAATTCACCACTGCAATGCTAGCAATTTCGGTCTGCAGGTACTGTCTCGATTTCTATGATAACCTGTGTTCGAAAACATAATTAAGTAAAATACAAGTGTGCTTTCTCTAACAACTTAATTTTTTTTATTTTTTTATGAGATAGCCAAATAACATAATATTAGAACATGTCAAGTTAATGCGTTCAAGTCTCACCGCCACCTATTATTAAAAAGAATTTTCACGTGCTTGGCCCATGAAAAAAGAATTAGGCGGCATGTGATGGGGCGTATTCGAGACATAATTAAATAAGTCTATTCTCTCTAACGAAGGAGAGTCTTGGGGCAACAGTAAAGTTGTCTCCATATGACCTATTGGTCACGAGTTCAAGCCGTCACTAATGCTTGCATTTGGGTATGCTGCCTACATCACACTCCTGGGGATAATGCTCTTCCCCGGACAATGCGTGAATGTGGAGTGCTTTGTGAACCGGATTGCCCTTTTTTTTGTTCTCTCCAATAGCTTAAGCTTTTGGATGAGATGTTCGCACAATTCCCATTATTTCATTTGATATTCCATTGGCAATACATTTAGCAGTCTCTAAGGTTGAAAATTTTGACTCCGCTACAGGGTTGTGTATTCACCAAAGACATCAACAAAGCAATACTGATCAGTGATGCCATGGAAACAGGAACAGTTCAGATTAACTCGGCTCCGGCTCGTGGACCGGATCATTTCCCATTCCAGGTAAACTCTATATTCTACCTCCGCGAGGTAGAGGTAGAGGTAAGATCAGCGTACACGCTACTCCCCTCAGGCTCTATTTGTGAGATTATACTGAGTATGTCGTCGTTGTTGTTGTTATTCGCGATAGGTTCTTACTAATCGAGATAATTAATTTGTTTAACAGGGAATTAAGGACAGTGGAATTGGATCACAAGGGATTACTAACAGCATTAACATGATGACCAAAGTGAAGACCACTGTCATTAACTTGCCAACCCCATCTTATACTATGGGGTAAAACACTATTGCTTTTGAAATAAGAAAATAATTAGTACTTCAAGAAGCTATTTTGTTGATTGTAGTTAATTGTTTATTTCCCCTTTTGAATTTGTCAACGTTAATAATATTGGTGACATTGGGGCATGATATAGAGATATCGACTTAAATATTTGCTTTTGGATGTATGTCAAATTTTGCTACATTTAATGATAATTAAAGGGGTAATTTCACGAACGATCAATCAACTTTTATTTTATTGCACTAAAATCGTCTAAACTATTTTTTAAGGTTAAAAATTGGACTTTTTTCACTTTTAGCCCGACCCATAAATTATTTGTATTCGATAGACGAAAAAGTGTATGAAATTTGTGTAACTTTTGTATATAATACGGAATGTATATATATACAAAAATATACATTTTACAATTTCTTTATATAAAGATTCTTTATATTGTATATATGTTGGTTATGCTCATTTTACAATTTCTTTTTCTTTCAAGAGAACACCTGCATTTCTCATGGTTTCTTGATTTTAATATACTAATTTTAATTTTCACAGAAAATTATGAGACTTTTTCACATCCAAATGAAGCTGCAGAATTTTTTTTTTCCGGAAAAAAAATAGTCAAATTATGAAGATCTACAGCCCTTCTCCTCCAAGGTTATACAGTGCTGGGCTCTTCTTGGGCTTCTTAACTTGGGCCTCTCTGTGGGCTAGTTTACTAGTTTGTGCATTCAAAGCAAATAAAGCTTTCTTTCCATGGCCAAAATTTCTTTTTTTTACACAATTAATGATGGAAGGATGAAATTTAACCCAAATAGCCAGCGTATATATATATATATATATGTATAACTGTATATAATTAATATATAATCTATATATACGGATTAGAAAAAGTAAAGATTGAATTTGATCGGCTATTTATATAACAATCCCTTAATGGGTCAATACAGAGGGCAACGCCCCTAGGATTCAGATGCATAACACTAGCACTGCGTTTTTTTTAATTCCTGTCCTCTTTGATCCCCTTTTGTAATTATTGCTTCTTTGGTGACTCGAACCAACGACACTGGCACTGCATGCAAATTGTGACCACATGGTTATTAGGCCAATGACAAATGAAAATTCATTGTTGGTGTCCAAATGGCCCAAGTACCAACATCCATTCATCAACTACTGTATTTGGGATAACTTTCCTAGTCCTTGGTGTTCTTCTGTCAAATAACTTTTTTTGGTTTACCGATTGTTGGAACTCGCATTAGGGTCCCGATTAATTTAGATTTGTATATAAGATTCATTAAAAGGTGAGTGTTTCATATTAGGATTTTTTTCATTCTCATGGCTTGAACACGAGACCTTTAAATAAGAGCGGAAGGATCATAGCCATCTCACTACAATCTTTGATGGTTATCAAAGAGTTAATTTAAAGATTTTCGCCATCAACTTCAATTAAATAAATATTTTAATGTAATTTACCCTAATATTAATCTAAAGTTGGAAGAGCTACATCTGGTGTCGTTCCTTATTTTTTCTTTTAATCAAGTCCCAATGACTTTGTATCGTCAATCCAGATTAAGTTGATTAGGGAACTCTTTTCGGGAGCAATTTTTTTAGTAATTTCACATGAAGTGTATCTGCCAGAGGATATAAATCAAGATGACACTTCCATAAATTAAACACCATTTTAAGGACAGCCTGGTACACTAAGCTCTCGCGCATAACGCGGGATCCGGGGAAGGACCGGATCACAAGGGTCTATTGTACTGAGTCTTACTATGCATTTTTGCAAGAAGTTATTTTAACGACTCGAAACACGTGATCTCCTGATTACATGACAACAACTTTGCCAGTTACGCTAAGACTTTCTTGAACACCATTTTCTATGTCAGTAATCAAGCAAATAAGCTAAGCGAATCTCTTATTTCTTTCTAATCACAAATCTAGAAAAATCTAATTGAGATAATTTACTCATAGGGCTAATTCAAGTGATATTTTCTTTCAATATGTTATTTATCGTTGGAGTATAGCCATCGATCTATACTCATTAATTATTTAAGAGGGTAATTTTGGAAGTCACTCAAATTTTAATCATATTATTTGGGATCTCTATAATAATACCGCAATAATAACAAATTCAGTGAGTTCTGGAGTTTGAGGAGAATAGTGTGTACGCAAACTTTATCCTTATTATGAGAGAATAAAGACGTTGTTTTCAATAGACCATCGACTAAAAAAAAAAAGAAATAGTGACGATAAACAATAACAACGACAAGATATTAAAAAAAGCGAAGCGAAAGATTGGGATCTCTGTAACAATAAAGTCTGATTTCATAACCGCAAAAAAGAGAATTGTTTGTTAAACCTAATCTATTTAAATAAGTATACTCTTGTCAGGAGTACAAGTTGAAAATAATATTAAAAAGATAAGAATAAAAAATCTGACATGACTGCACTTAGTCCTAATTCCATTGGTTCGCTGGTAATACTAATAAATTAATTATTAGTTTAAGAATAAAGCAATTATTTTGTTAATTTTATTCTTGTCTTACTTTAGAGAACTCTTCTTTTTCAATAATAACACAATAATGTTAAGCAAAAAAAAAAATGTCATATCCTACTACCTACCCTATATGTGGTCTCAGTTTTAATTATTTTAATTAAATCCTATATATCTGATACCAAAAAAGAAAGTGTATTATTATTACACTTATCTAACATAACACTGCATGCATATAAATTAATTTAATTAAGTGAGAGTTCAACAAGATCTGTATTTTTATGGCTCTAATCTTTTTGGTGGATAATAATTTATTTTCTTAGTTATCTTCGTGCCATCCTCTTAAATTTAATATTTTTCCTCCTATAAAATTAATAAGATATATACAGTTGCTAAGAGTTGACTAGAATATTTTATTGGTTATTATTGTGGAAAAAAAAATTAAATCCCTTCACACTTTACCATGCTACTATTACAATATTCTTGTACTGTTTGCTGTGACAATCTTCAACATTCCTCTAGTATTATATTTTCTTTAATTATCTGTATATTTTTTATTGTGCCTTTAACTTTTTAACCCTTAGATATTTTCTTTTTCTCTTTCACTCCAGATCTAGGTAGGTTTTTGTCCCTATTCAGATGTAATATATTACGTACGAGTTTAATCACCTGATATGAATTCAATAGCTATTGCCCAAAACCTTATTTATGTTAAAAAAAATTATAAGTATTATGGTAATATTATTCTTGACGCCGTCTTATTAACTAATAAATTTCATACTCTGGATCCGCCTCTGTACTATAATGCCCGCTGACCAATCTATTTTTTTTCTTCTTTTTGAAGTTTCTTCTTTTCCTTATTCCTTTGATATTGATTTATTCTGTAATTTGATACATGAAAGAGTCTAGATTTCATTTGGATTTGGGTATATATCCAAATTATTTTTTATTTCGAGTAAAGCGAGGAGCTTCAATAATTTTAAATCAGAAGAAAAGAGTATTAAATATAATTCTCTATTTTCTAAATAGAATTTTCAGTATTTTTATCACTTGAGAAAGAAAAAAAATCACAAACTAACAAGATTATCACATAATTTTGAAAATGAAGAATCTTTGAAGAATTAAAGAATATCCTATCAGGGAAGTATTTAAGTTGTATTTATATGGCAGCTCATCTGCAAAAACCCTAGTTTATTTTTAGATGGGGCAATCATTAACTTAAGTAAGCTCGAGTTATCATAAATAACGAAAAAATAATTTATAATTGTTGAAATGGTCTAATTAAAGAATACAATGGGATTGGGGTGAGGTGTAAAGTAGTCTTTCACTTAAAAAAAAATAAAGATAAATGTAGGGCTTTGTTGATATATAGGTACAAGACAAAGACAGATACCTACAACTTAAGCAAGTAGTAGCTTTTTATTAGTTTAAAGTAAGAGATAATTAAATGTTATTTCTTTTATAAGTTAGTATAATAATAATTAAAGCTTGAATTTTTGGATAATCTTCCTTCTTTAGTTTTAGAAAGAAGTAAAAAGGAATATCAGCCGTGTGTAACACATACTCACATAGTCATAATTACCTAGGAACTCTAATAATATACTAATTAATTTACGGGATTGGCATTTGTGACATTCATAGTTAATAGTTTAATCCTCCTTTCTTCTTCAAAATAAAAAACAAAATTTATATATACATACACGTTTACCTGTATCATATCATCTTCGATTAACCTGCACCTAAAAATTTCATGAAATTGAGCTATACAGTTATGACTAAATTACAATTTCCAAAATATATATCATATCACCATTATTATTGGCTAATTATTCCACGCAAAGGAACGCTTGTAGACACGCGCTTAAGGTATTTTCACCCGGTGTTAAATGTGTCTTGATTGGTGTACTTTGGACTACTACAAGTGTTCAATCGAAATAAGAACTAATTAAAAGTCTAAATAAAAAATTGTGACAAGTCCAGATGTTTTCTTATATATTTGTATAGGGAAAAATAGAACATGACATGTGGCCGCTGTAAGAAAGGACGTGTGTAATCCAAGATGGGGATGGTCAGTGAACATAGCTACTCCGTTTGTCACCGGAAGGAATAACAATCATAAAAAGAGTATTAAATGATTTGTGCCCGATAATATCTAATACATAATATTTTGCACCATTAAGGATGATGGCCCGTTACAAGAAATTGGGCATTTATGTCTAACGTTTCATCTTCATCATTGGCCATCATAATTGACATTAAAAAAGAGCACGATCCTAGGGCTTCCTTCCTTAGACATAGCTATAAATAGTGAGCTCAGTTGTCATTGTAAAGGACACGAATTTTCTGGCTAACTTGCACTACATTCTACACATAATTTTCATAGAATTTTGTTTTCTTGCTTTTTGATCTCATCATAATTGTGCCCGAAAACCCTGTTCTTGGACTAGTCAGCTCTACCGTTCCATCTACAATTAAAGGCTAAGTATTTTATATTTCATCAAATATTTCGTTATTTTTTGGATCAAATTCATTCACTTGTCTAAAAATCACTAATAAACTCAACAGTACCGCGAGTAAACAGTTTGGTGCCCTCCGTGGGACCTAGAAAGTCGTGCAATTAAATTGATCCGTACGTTTTTTACTAACAAGCTTTGATCGTTTTGTCTTTAAAAAAATTACAAAAAATGGCAAACAATGATGTTAACAACACTCACAATCCTGGAATTCGAGGAGATCAACCTCATTTCGAGGATTCAATTAGTGACACCCATAGTGAAGGGAATGACATCACGCCAGTGCATGACATGCAATATCCTCAATATGTTCGGGAAACAACTCCCGATGATGCTAATGAAGGTCATGTTGTCGATGCAGTAAGGGTCTTACAAGAGAAACAATCGATTATTCTAGGTCATCTCATGCATCAAGATAAGGTTATGACGGAGCTAAAACAGGCAATGTCGGGGGCTTCGAATAATGCAAACAGAAGAGATCAAATTCCTCCCGGTTTCCTCGCGAACCAAACAATACAGAGAGTCGACAACAATACTCCCAGGGGTGAATTCGGTTCCAACGGGGCTTGGGGGAGCAGACCCGGTCTCAACAGCAAGAACGACCCGTTCAAGAATGAACTTTTACGGTTCATGAAAGAAGTAAACGTCCGCATGGACCAAATCGTGGGAGCGCCACCAGTACTGAAAGACTCGGACTCAAAGAATTATACCCAATTGCCGTATAAATCTAGTGCGGCCCTGGAATTAATTCCGAAGCTGTTCAAAATTCCTGAAGTGCCGAAGTGTGATGGAACTTCAGATCCACGGGAGCACATTACCACCTACACAATAGCGGTGAAAGGAAATGATTTGGCTCCTCACGAAATTGAATCTGTGTGCTAAAAAAATTTGGTGAGACTCTCACGATGGGAGCCTTTATTGCCCGAGCATTCCATAGATTTCTTTGAGATGCTCGCGGATTCTTTCTTCAAGGCTCATGCCGGTGCCAGAAAGGTACAAGCCCGGACATGTTCAGGATCGTGGAAAGAGAATCTAAGTTATTACGAGAGTTCGTTACCCGAATTCCAGAAGGAAATGATGTTACTACCGGCAGTCAAGGATGAATGGGCATCTGAAGCATTCACCAAAGGTTTAAATCCGATAAGTTCGGACGCTTCCCGAAAGTTGAAGGAAAGCCTGCTCAAGTTTCAAACGACGACTTGGGTGGATGTCCATAACCAATACGAGTCGAAAATAAGGATTGAAGACTGTCAGGTTGGTTTTCCACTGTCGACCAAAGGACGGGAGAAGAACAGAGAAAAAATGAAAGATGGTATTGACACGGATAGACGGCCTTCGAGGGGCTGGTTTTTTTCCAATGAACGAACAAAAGATCATGGCAAGAGCTTCCAGACAGCAGACAAGTTCACCGTTGATAGAAGGATCGATCGTGGCCGGAATAATAGATCGGTGCAGGATAAAGAAATCTCGGGGTCACGAGATTCTTCTTACCCAAAGTTATCAGAGTATAACTTCAACGTCAGTATAGTGGAGTTGGTGTCAGCCATGAGAAATATCAAAGAGGCACGATTCCCAAGACCTATGAAATTTGATCCTATCCAAAGGGATCCCAATTTATGGTGTGAATACCATGGCACTGACGGTCACCGGACTTGGGACTGTTGACACCTCCGGGAAGAAGTGGAAACACTGTTAAAGAATGGTCACCTTAGAGAATTCTTGAGCTAAAAATAATTATGGTCGGAACAGGGGCGACGCGGAACCCTCGAAAGCAGTAGAAGAACCGCCACGCCAAACGATCAACATGATCTTCGGAGCTAATGGGATTAATAGGGTCACTTTTTCGGAAGCAAAGAAGACAAAAGTATTGATTACTCATAGTAAAAGGCTCCAGGAAGAAGATATAACATTTACGGACGAAGATGCAGACGGATTATTACTACCGCACAACGACACACTGGTAATTTCGTTAAATGTGTTAGATTTTAAAATTAAATGTGCTTTAGTGGATCCAGGAAGTTAAGTTAATATCATACAATGAAGAATACTGGAGCAAGCTAAACTCATCGGAAGCATTGTCCCGACAATGAAACTTCTCGCTGGATTCAATCTCACAAGCGTGACAACCCAGGAAGAAATTTTGCTGCTCAGGAACGCTGAAGGAGTAATGAACACAACTCTCTTCGAAGTGGTAGATGGAGACATGGGGTATAATATTATCTTGGGAAGACCACGGCTGCACGAGATGAAAGTTGCGCCCTCAACATATCACCAATTGTTAAATTTTACAACACCCTAAGGGATCAAACAGATAAGAGGGGATCAACCGGCAGCAAGAGAGATGAATACAATTTCGGTCTCCAATAGAAAAGGAAAGGAACAAGTGGCATAGCAGTTACCAGAACTGGCACTAGCCCCCAAACCAGAGGAAGTTAACCCGGGGACAGAAGAGTCAGAACAATATTAGGTACCGAGGTATTTTCAAGTACTAGCCATGACAAAAGAACTACAGCAAGTTGCATTGTTCGAAGAATTCCTGGAAAGGTAATTCCATTCGGGAACAGTACTACACCCGGAGCTCAGGTCTGCTTTTATTGAATTCCTTAAAATTAACGTCGATTTTTTTGCATGGTCTCATGAGGATATGAAAGGAATCTCGATGGAGATAGCCATACACAAGTTAATCTTGGATCCCATGCCTCCGGTAAGGCAAAAGAAGTGCCCTATCGCTTAAGCAAGGAATATATTCGTCAAGAAAAGGTAAGTCATTTACTTAATATTGGTTCAATCCGATAGGGAAGATATCCGGACTGTCTAGCCAATGTAGTAGTAGTTCCTAAGAAAAATAATAAATTTCGCATGTGCATAGATTATAAAGATCTTAATAAGGCGTGCTCGAAAGACTCATTCCCATTGCCAAATATCGATCAAATGATTAATGTCTTGGTCGGGCATGATGAGTTAATGAGTTTCCTCGATGCTTATTCTGGGTACAATCAAATCAAGATGAACCTAGAAGAATAGGAAAAGACTTTGTTTATAATGAATTTTGGTACATATTGTTACAATGTGATGCCCTTGGGGTTAAAAAACGCTGGAGCCGCTTATCAACGGCTCGTGAATAAGATGTTCGAAAAACAAATTGGAAAGACTATGGAAGTATATATAGACGATATGCCCGTTAAGTCTTTGAATGCAAGTGACCACTTGAAGCATTTACAAGAAACATTCGACATCCTGAGTAAGCATAATACGAAACTTAACCCCAAAAAAGTGTGCATTCAGGGTTAGTTCGGGTAAGTTCCTAGGATTCCTAGTCTCATAAAGGGGAATTGAGGTAAATCCTGACAAAATCAAGGCCATAGAGGAGATCCCGGATCAATTGTCTAACATAAAAGAAGTCCAGAGGCTCATAGGGAGATTGGCAACTTTGAGCAGGTTCATTTCCCAATCATCAGAAAAATGCCATCGCTTATTCTCACTACTCAAAAAGAAAAACAATTTCGAATGGACACCAGAGTGTCAGCAAGACTTGAAGGAGTTGAAGAAATATTTGTCAAGCCCTTCGTTTCTCTCAAAACCAAAAGAAGGTGAAATGTTGCTAGTCTATCTCGCGGTTTTAGAGGTTGTGGTAAGTGCAGTCTTAGTCCGAGAGGATGAAGGTACGCAATCTCCCATTTATTATGTTACCAAAACTTTAACGTGAGAAAAAACTTGCTACCCACATCTGGAAAAGCTGGCCTTAGCTCTCGTAGTCGCCGCTCGGAAGCTAAGGCCTTACTTCCAATGCCACCTGATAGTTGTGGTGACTACTTTCCCTTTGAGGAATATCCTCCATAAACCTGAGCTCTCGATTAGATTGGTCAAATGGGTTGTCGAAATGAGCGAGTTCGATACAGAATGTAAACTGAGGACTACAATTAAGTCGCAAGTCTTGGCTGACTTCATGGCCGATTTCAGTCCGGGACTATTGCCTCTGGCAGCCAAGGAATCAATAATGGTGTTAGAATCGGCATCAGGAGTTTGGACCTTATTTACAGACGGAGCTTCAAACGTAAAAGGATTTGGGCTCGGAATAGTCTTGATCACGCCTTAGGGGGAAACCTTAAGGCAAGCCATCAGAGTGATTCCTTTAACTAACAATGAAGCAGAGTACGAAGCTTTGATTGTAGGGCTCAGCTCGAGGATTTGACTCCGAAGTCATCGAAATCAAATGTGATTTGAAGTTGGTGGTAAATCAGGTCTACGGAACTTTTGACACTAAAGAGGTACGTATGCAACAATACGTGGTAAAATTTCAGGCTTTAATGGTAAGATTCTGAGAGTGGTCAATTACTCATATTCCTAGGGAAGATAACGCGGAAGCAGATGCATTGGCAAATTTGGGCTCGTCGTCAGAAATCTAGGGATCGAAATCAGGGATGGTAGTACAATTGATGAACTCAGTTTTGGACACAGATGGTTACTATGAGGTGAATTCAACTAGTTTGCTCTGGGGCTGGAGAAATGAAATAATCGATTATCTCGAGCATGGAAAGTTTCCCGAAGACCCCAAAGCATCAAGAGCGTAACACGCCAAAGTTGCATGTTATCGCTTCAAGAAAAATTGTACAGAAAATCCTTTCAAGGCCCATTGGCCCGATGCTTAGGAGCATCAAAAGGTAACTACGTCCTAAGAGAAGTCCATGAAGGGATATGCGGCAACCACTCGTGTGCATATTCTTTGGTGTGGAAATTAGTTCCGGCATGATATTATTGTCCGTGTATGGAAAAAGATTCCAAAGACTTCGTACAAAAATGTGATAAGTGCCAATGCTACGCACCCCAAGTACATCAACCGGCAGAACCCCTACATTCGGTTATGTCCCCGTGGCCATTCATGAAATGGGGGATGGGCATCGTCGGACCGCTACCACCGGCTCTTGGAAAGTTAAGTTTTATTTTAATTTTGACTGACTATTTTTCTAAATGGATGGAAGAAAGTCTTTATCAGAAGATCGGAGAATTCAAAGTGGTTCACTTCCTGTGGGAAAATCTAATTTGCAGGTTTGGAATACCAAAAGGGATTACATGCGACAACGGGCCGCAATTTATCGATGCAAAAGTTACAAAATTCCTCGAAGATATGAAGATAGAGAGGATCACCTCTTCTCCCCATCATCTGAACGCAAATGGTCAAGCGGAATCAACAAACAATGTGATTATTCAAAATCTCAAGAAAATGTTGGAAAAGGAAAAAGGCAACTGGCCCTTAGAATTACCTGGGGTTTTATGGGCCTACCGAACAACGGCCAAGTCAAGCACAGGAGAAACCCATTTTTCCCTTGTGTATGACGTAGAAGCTTTGATACCTGTAGAAGTATGGGAACCAACCATAAGGTATTTCCAGGCGGACGAAGAATTGAACAACGAAGCAACGATAATCAACTTGAACTGCTCGAGAAACGCAGGGACTTGGCGCATATAATAATGGCATCTTAAAAGAAGAGAATGGAGCGATACTATAATCGAAGAGCTAATTTCTCTTATTTCAAAGTGGGAGATTTAGGTATGAGGAAAGTAAATCAAAATATCCAGGAGCTTAACACGAGGAAGCTGGGCCCAACGTAGGAAGGACCCTATTGGATTTCAGTTGTCACTGGAAAAGGCTCGAACGAGTTGGAAAACCAGAACGGAGACAAGTTACCTAGCAACTAGAACACGGAACACCTCAAAAGATATTATTACAGATGAAAATTACCCAAGCGGAAATTATGTGATGCACTCTTTTTTTCTTCGTTCAGTTTTTGTCCCATTTGGATTTTTCGGGCAAGGTTTTTGACGAGGCGGAGACAGAAAGCATACTACGAAGACAACAACAATAAGACCTTTGATAGCAAGGCAAACGAACAAGCTTCCACTCGGGTACGATTAGATAATCTTTGGTTCGTTAGCAAATTTCCACTGGGAAGTTAAGTTTGCTATCGAACAAGGGTTACCCGACCGTTCACGAGCACAAAACACAAGAGGACTGTTAGGTATTCTTTCGCTCGATAACGTGGATTCCTAAGGGGAAACAAGATATGTTGCAGTGAAGGATTACCTAGCAATTCATTGGTGGATCCTTTGAAGATACAAGACTTTCAGTGTTTTAATTTGCATTCTTCGCATTCAAACACTGGGGGGAGGGGAATGATATGAAGATATGACAACACTGAATGCCACGTCAACCGAGGAATGAAAATCCAGCAATAAAATTCATCATCGGGACCGGGGACTGCGCAGCCAGCCCCATCGAAACGAGTTGTACAAGATAGCCACAATTCATGGCAATTTCTTTTACGCATAACAAAATGCTTATGTAATCTCTGAAAATAGAAAGAATAAAATGAAATCATTTTAGTTTTATTTGTTTCTTTTCTGAACAATGATCTAACTTTATCGTTAGAAAGTTAAACAAGTACTTCAAATGATAGTGTCATAATGAACAGGAGACGTCCTCTTCAAGATCACCATAAACATAAGAGGGTCCTCTCATATAAAAACCCTCACGATAAAGGGTTGGTTCCGGATGAATCAATGCTCGGAATTTAGAATGCCATCGGGGAAAAATCTATCCCAAAGCCGCATATGAAAATGAATCAAAAAGCAAACTTGCACAAATACTCATGGAAATACTCATGAAAAATGGATAATACTCGGAACCAAAATGATTCGAAGGAAAGGCATCCGAGATTACTCATAATAAATCGCGAACAAAATAACATGCGAAGAATACTTTAGCAAGTACGAAAGTTAAAGACTTGCATGCATATTCAAACGAAAGTAAGACTCAAATGATACTTGAGCAAAAAATATGTTCTTATTTACAAGGACGCGTGAAAATGAAAAAGGTAAAAATAGAAAAAGAAAGAAAAAGCAAAATTGCAGCATCTCAGGAATTAGGAGGAAGAGATGTATCTGCATCCCCGGTAGTAGTAGAATGTTCCACCGATGGCTCAACATTTTCCCCAGCTTGGTCTTCGGCATCATCGTCTTCTAATCCCTTTTCAGTTTCTGAAAACTCGGAACCGGAATCAGAAGAACCTAGAGTGTCAGACTAAGTCGTAGTCCATTTTTGGCAGCCAACTCAAGATCTCAGGCCTTAGCAATTTCGGCATCAATGTCAATGATACCAGTTTTGGCCTCTTCCAAGGTTTTTCTCCTCATGTTATACATGGAATAAGTTTTTTCAACAATAAGGGAAGTCACTCGACTTTTAAGTTCTTCCTTGAGTTGAGTAACCTCGGCGAAAAGGTTTTCCCTGGCAGACCTAGCAGATTTGAGGCTGACATCGAGCTCGCGGTCAGTTGAACTAAAGGCCTATTATGCTCGATAGTTTTCTTGCACTTCTCTTCTAGCTGGGCTTGTTTCGCCACCACAATAACAAGCTCTTCATTTTTGGAGTTCAAGATTGCTTCCAAGTTAATCACTCTTTCAACGGAGGCAGCTTCACGATCAGTTGCAGTAAGAACGACATTATGAACTTCCGCCCATATGGACTTGTATTCATCAAATCTAACCCTTAACGGCCCAATTTCTTGGCTAAGGGTTACCACTTCTTGCTCGCTTTACTACAAACGAGCCTCTAAACCAACAATCTCGGTAGCTTTGATTTCCAGTTCTAAGAGGTGGAGAACAATATGGTCCCGTTTCGCTAAAAGCTGATCCCGTTCAGAAGTAAGTTCTTCCTTCTCATGAATCAACCTTTGAATACCCTCAGAAGCAAGAAATTTGTCCTATAAAACAAGAAGAGGTAAATCTTAGAATACATTCGTTCAAAAGTAGAGGAAATAACAGGGGAAGAAAAGGAACCTACTGCCGCGGTGTTATGCATAGCATTGTTCAACAAACACTCCTCCGAGAGTGTCTGAATCTTTTCCCAGTCTTTTTCTGAAGCCAAAGGCTTTAGGTAATTAGCAAGCTCTACCAAATGGGATAGCAGGTTGCACCCGGTAGAGACCGAAATAGTAATATTCCTCCTCATTTGTGAATCTTCAGAAGGGGCAACTTGGCCCCAAATTACCATGAATTGGGGACTGTGGAAGAGGGACACCTTCTTTATGGTCATGTGCGGCCGATGGAGATGATGTAGCAATCGCTGGTGGAAGAGTGGATGAAGATGGAAATGATGTAGCAGTTGCTGGTGTTGGTGAAGGTGGAGATGAAGTTGATAGAGTTGAAGAGTGAGAGGCAACTGCATCAAATCCAGTGCTGGTTGTTTGGTGCTTGCCAACCAAAGAGGACATGGACCCGGTACTCAGCCCCGTGCTACCGGCTACAACAATTAGGGCCCGGAAGCGGGAGTTAGCATATTCAACTAAATCAGATTCTCCCCAAGTGCCGAGACATCATCTTTAGTTGGTGCAATTTCTCCCTCATCACTAGCTTCTTCATCATCATCGATCATCACAGTGTCTATAACCGGCCCAGAAAGAGAACCAGTCACCATCGCCACCAGAGATGATTCGGGGCCATCAGTCTTTGCCCTCTTATTATTTTTCCCGGACGCAGAGGAACTTCTTCTCTTTGGTTGCTTGTTCTCTGGACGGGGACTCCATGAAGAAACGTTTGCGCCCAAAGCAGGCCCAGAGATGCCTGTTCGAGTAAGTGACTCCTGAAGCAGCCTCGCTGCATCAGCAGGGTCAGCCAAAACATCCTCCTCGGGGACATCAACTGATCCTGCATGTAGGCCTAATGTCACGAACAAAGTTAGGAGGGTTCAACCAACTTCTTCACATAGAAAATGAAAACAAGGTAAATTAAAACTACTATGAATTTTGGCCGTCCACCCGTACTTAAGGGCCAGTTCTTTCCACAAACAATTTTTGGGTGTTGTGAAATCCAAAATCCTGAACCCACCGGTCTAAACCTTCCACCACTGGTGGGATCCATCGAGTTGCTTAAACATGCGAAGGGTGAACAGATGATACGGCCATAGAAGAATACCTAGTAAAGAATACTATACAAAGAACTTACGAGAGCGGTTCTAAGCAACCGAAAAGGATGAAGTCGTTATTGGAATGATTTCGTTGGTGGCAACTGCAATGAATTGTTCAATCCACCCCTAGTCGTCATCATCATCCATGCTAGACAGCAAAGCATGGTGGCCACACTTGCAAAGGTTTAGCATTCCCCTGCGGAAGTTTTGGGGGAATAAATATTCATCATATGAGCTAAGGTTAGCTCCTCTCTAGTTTCTTGGCACAAACGCCAAAGGCAGGCTATCGTTCTCCACACTAAAGGACTCACATGTGCCAAGCACACCTGGTAGCGAAGGCAAAACTCTGCAATCACGGAATCAAGCTCTCCACTCAAAGAAAACGCACCCAAAGTAAAGAGATATGTGAAAAAATATGTAAACCTTCCTTGGGAAGGGTCACTCGCTCCGACAAATTTGGAGCAATAACATCTAACTCAGGGCATCGGCCGTCCTCCTTCACAGCAGAAATATTGGAAGGACGAATGGAAGGAGAGTACCTTCTAACATCCCATGTGCGAGGGTTAGCAGTAGGAAATTTCACTTCAAAATCCTTTGAAGTACTAAGCCTTCTTGGGATGATGGAACCCACTGTTGAAGGAATAGAATCATCGGTTTTGTTCTTGCTCTTCGTAGGACCAACACGTTTAGATGAAGAAGCCATTAGAATAGAAGAAGGAAAAGATTTTGTGTTTGAAGAAAATTAGAGAAGGGATGGAAAACAAGGATGCAAATCAAAAGTTCAAGCAATTGTGAAACGCAAAGGAAAAAGAAGCTGTGTATAAGTACAATTTTGGCAGCTAAATCCATGGCCAAGATTACCTTTATAATCGGTAAAAGCAGTGTTGAATCATGGAATGACACGTGTTCGGGGCATTAAATGCGGAGAGACGTGCGTCTAATCAACCGTCAGAAGACTGTAGAGGGATTTATAGTAATTCCCGCCAAAAGAAGTATCTCTACCAACTTTTCGGTAACACAAGATTGTGTCACTGGGAAGTAGGGGGACTATCTGTATACGGAAAAATACGATATGACACGTGGTCGCTGAAATAAAGGACATGTGGACCCCAAGATCGGGATGGCCACCGAACATAGCTAGACCGCTTGTCACCGGAAGGAATAACGATCATAAAAAGAGTACTAAATGCTTTGCGTCCGATAATATTTAATACAAAATATTTTACACCATTAAGGATGATGGTCCATTACAAGGAATTTGGTATTTATGTATAACATTACATCTTCATCAGTGACCCTCATAATTGACATTAAAGAAGTGCATGATCCTAGGACTTCCATTCTTAGACATAGCTATAATATAGTGAGCTCAGTTGTCATTGTAAAGGACATGAATTTTCTGGCTAACTTACACTACATTCTATACAGAATTTTGATACAATTTTGCTTTCTTTCTTTTTGATCTCATCATTATTGTGCCCTGAAACCCTGTTCCCGGAATCGTCAGCTCTGTCATTTCATCTACATTTTAAGGCTAAGTATTTTATATTTCATCAATTATTTCATAATTTTTTGGATCAGATTAATTCACTTATCTAAAAATCACAAATAAATTCAATTGTACCGTTATACGATCAAACAATATACAGGCTAAAAGTATGTATAGAAGCATTCATTTACTTCATGTAAACAACACGTGCGAATATGTTTTTCCTTTCTAATTCCAGCAAGTCCTTTCTCTTAACCATACATAAGCACCTATTTTCGTCTTGACCCATATCCCAAAAACACAATTACGCTCAAATAATGAAAAGCACAATTTTTATCCTCATTGGAACACTTTTTTTTGGGTGATGTATAGTCACATCAATGATACTTCTTTTCTTTGTAGATATTCCCAAGCATAACTTTGATTTACACATACTCGCCTAATCAATTATGGTAATGTTAGAATTTTTCAGCAAAGACAAGACACAATATATTGTAGGGCATCTTAGGGTTTATGGAATAAGACATTTCATGTCTTTGAATTTTTGAAAATTGTAACTTTGTTTGGCTAGAAAAAGAAAATGTGATTCATTATAGTGTTATCTTCTCATTTAAGGATCTAAAGCTCATCTTTACAAAATTAAGGCCACTTACTTTCGTATGTCGCACTAAAGTGAATTCGACTAATAAAGAATTTTATATCTATCTATCTATATCATTATTTATATTATATTAAAAGCACAAAGTTCTTTAGCGAAATATCGTTCGTCTTTTCTATTCTTTAAAAATAAATTTTACATGGGACAAAATTTGAAATACTAAAAATTTGAGTATATTTTTTTTTACTAATTTGAAATACTATATTGGGAATCCCATTATTTAGAGCTTTAAAATCAAAATTTTACCTTGTAAAAATCATTCCAAATTTGAACTATTACATGGAACTTTACATCATTAAGGGGATAGTAAAACTAGAGCACTTTACGATCTCTGAAATTTCACTCATGGAATATTTATTAAGATACCAAAGACAAGTCAAATATGTCTTGCTCAAAGTTCTATTAACTTTCAAGATCCAAACGGAATGTTGCTACATGCTTCTTGATCATCAAATACATCAAGGAGACATATCGTCCTACGTTTACGGAGCTAAGGTCCTCAAATTACAGATATCAAATCAGAGAAAAAATTCAAGGGATAAATAGAGTTGTAACCCGCAATGTTTATCAATATAATCCTTTTTTTTAAAAAGAATAATATAAAAAATAGATAATAAATAATTGATTTTATTCAGTTGAGTATTTAAATGATGGGTTCATAGGAAAAAACTGACACTTCAATACAAAATTAGAATATATTGAACTTTCAGGTTAACCTATTCTTTCGTAAGATATTTATTTTACTTAGTTGAAACTAGAATCTATATCTTATTGCTCATCTTTTAATTGAATTATCACACAATTGTTTGAACAACTAAATGATTAGTAATATAAAAAATATATATATATTATTTTCAAGTATAGACAAAAGAGCTAGATGAAGTTTCTAGGGAGACATTTGATTTATTTGTCAAATATATTTATTTTGCCATCTTAGTATTTGTGTGACGAAGATAACCTTTTTCGTTAGCGTAGACGTTATATTAACATTCGTATTGGAATTTAAAATTTTTAAATGTAGAGTTCTAATTTGGTAACAAAATGTAGCTTTGATCACTTGAAACAAGTAGCAAAACGAACTTTTGATAGAAAATTTGTAACGACATGGCTGGTTATATTGAGAAATTATGTCTGGTTTGAGGTCACGAGTAGCTTTACAAAGTACATTATAGCTTGTGTGCATCATCGGTTCAGGTTTTTGAGAGGTTCGAAAATGATTTTTAGGGGTGACTCTCATTTGAGAAGCTCGACGTTGAAGGAAATGACCCAGGGTTTGACTTTAGTATTTGACCTTGGATCGGAGTTTCGATAGTCCCGGTAGGTCCGGACGATGATTTGGTACTTGGGCTTATGCCCGAAATTTCATTTGGATGTTTCTAAAAGGTTTCAACATCATTTGGCGGAAGTTGGAAATTTAAAGGTTTAGAATTTTCCTAAGTTTGACCATGGTTTGAATTTAAGGCTATCGAGTCCGGATTGTAGTTCAGAATTTGGAATAGGTCCATTTTGTCATTTGAAACTTGCTGCAAAATTTGGTGTCATTTGGGGTTGATTTGATATAGTTCGGACGCTCGGTTGCGATTCTAGAAGTTCTTGAAGTTCATTGTGATTTTCATGTGTTTTGGTGTCCGATTCATGATTCTAGAAGTTATTTTGATGTTTTGATAGCTCGAGCGAGTTCGTGTAATATTTTCAGACTTGTGAGGGTGTTTGGTTTAGAGCCCCGAGGGCTCGGATGAGTTTTGTACGCGTTTCGGAGTGTTGGAAAAAGGTTTAGTTGTGTGTCTCTGTTCTCGCATTTGCGAGGTTTTCATAGCATTTGCGATGTCCACATTTGCGAGATCATTCTCGCATTTGCGATGTGCGCATTTACGAGATCATTCTCGCATTTGCGATGATGGGTTGGGGCAGTGGAATTTGCATTTGTGAACTATTTTATTGCAATTGCGATCAGGCAGCTCCGCATTTGCGACACAAGCGGCCGCTTTTGCGAAAACTCTGAGCTCGCATTGCGAGTCTTATGTCGTATTTGCGAATTTGACAGAGCTGGCCAGCCTTCGCTTTTGCGATACTTTTGTCGCATTTGCGAGCACCGCATTTTCAATCCTGATATCGCAAATGCGACATCTGAGGCTAGTATTAAGACTTCCATTTCGGGACTTAGCTTCATTTTATCATGTTTTGAACCCTAGACTCGATGGGAGGCGATTTTGTGGAAAGATTTTCATAGCAAATCATTGGTTAAGTACCTCTAATCAACTTTCAATTGTATTTTGTGATTATACATTAGATTTAACATCAAATTGATGAGAATCTAAAGAAAAATTTGGAGAAAATTATAAAATCTTTCAAAGTGAAAAATGGTGATTTGAAGGACGAATTGATGTCGGAAATTGATAATTTTGGTATGGTTGAACTCGTATCAAAATGAGTGTTCGGGTTTTGTAAATTTTATCGGGTTCTGAGGTGCGAGCCCGGAGGGTTGACTTTTATTGACTTTTTATAAATTGTATAAAGATCATAACTTTGTTAATTGAAATTGTTTTCTCTTGTATTGTTTAATGTATTTAAGTAGTTTTTGGCTATATTGAGCCGAGCGGAGATGAATTTGCCACGGAAAAGCTAATTTGAGTATTGATTTGGCCGAATTGAGGTAAATGTCTTGCCTAACTTTGTGTGGGGAAAACCACCCCTTAGGAATTGAGCCAATTGTGCTATCTTGTTATGTGAAAGTCGTGTACGCAAGTTGACGAGTAGGTACACAGTCTATATATGGTATTTGACCGGTTTAGATTGTCTAGTGTCTTTCCATGCCTTTAATTGAATTGTCATAGCATGTGGTATCTCGTTGTTAGTCTACTCTTGCATACTTTATTTGACGCTATTAGCACCTAACTGTACTTCTTACTCGTTTTTTGGCCTTATATGCCTTAGCTGGAGTTATTGTTTTCCTTATTGTCTTGTTATCGCTTAATTGTTGAGTTTGTTCTATGTCTTGTACTTATCTGCTACATGTCCTAATTGTTGTGATTGCATACTTATTTATCACGTACCTTACCTGACCGGTGATCCTTGTAAAATTTGTTGTGATCTTCTGGGTTCTATGTGGTTCCTTTGTTGTTGTGTACTGATACCACTGATTGTAGAAATTCTTGTAAATAGAGTTATTGAATTGTTGTTGTTGATTTAAAATTGTAAGGGGTGTCGGGTTGCACGCCACAACAGGTGAAATAAGAGAGGTGGTGAAATAAGGGAGGATATTTATATTGTGATATTGTTATTATACGGTGGGATCGGGTTGCATGCCGCAACAGGTTAAATAATGGTGAATTATGCTCTTGATATTATATGGTGGGATCGGGTTGTGCGCCGCAACATTTTTTCTTATTGGCATGCTATTGATATTGTACGATGGGATCGGATTACACGGTGCAACAGATGAAATAAGGGTGAATTGATATGGTGGAATAAGGGTGAATTTTTATATTGATATTATATGGTGGAGTCGGGTTGTGTGCCGCAACATATTTTGTGTTTTGTATTCCCTGTTTTGTTGCATTGGTTTCGATTCTTTCGTATGAGGTTCTGAGAATTTGTATTCTGGGTTCTTCACTGTTTTTCCGAGGATTGAATTATTGTCGTTGACTTATCACCTTGCTGTCATTTCCTGAGTTCTTTTTTCTAATACTATTATTCTGGTAAATTGATTTTCTTGGTGAATTTACTACGTTGAGTCATTGCCTCATGTCCTACTGAGTTGTTAGTAATATAGTGATTTTAAATAAATAAAAGAATTAATATCATGCCGCATTGTGTGACTTTTAAGTTAAAACGCGTCGTTTATTTTGATACTTACCATTTGTACTAGTTGTCATATTATACATCAAATGATTTCTCAAATTAATCTCCTAGGTCTGTCTGAGATTTTTATTTTACTTAAAAAGGAATTTTTATTATATTGTAATTCAATAAATTCTATATTAAATTCAGTAGCTTATTCGATGTTGTATTCATTTGAAAAATATTTTTTTTCATTAACCAAATAATTTTCAAAATAAACTCATTTTTCTCATTGGTTTCCTATTTGGTTCAGAAGCAGTAGTTTTACTTTTCGAGATGTATACATAAAGTCTTTTGAACATTCTAATTAGCATTTGTCACGGATATTATGTACTGAGTAGCACGTGAATTTTTCCGTGCAATGTGAGATGGAAAGATGTGGGTACAAGGTTCTGTGTGTGTTGAAGGTTTGAAAGATGAGATCTATGGCATGAGATTACGAGAATTGGGATTATTGTAGTCGTGTATTAGAAACGATTTGATTGGTTGAGTTGACATCGTTTTTCCTGCTTGAGCACACTTACTCTTGTCTGTATCCCAACTATGTTGTTGTCTAATTACCTGGTTATTTTTCGTTGCCAGTCGTGTTTCCCTTATCGTTATGACTGTTTGTAATATGTTTTTTATTTGCTATTGATATTTCTTTAATATTCCTTTCTTGTTAGCTTTATGTCATATCCCGCACAGGTTTAGATGTTCAGTGAGTGTCTTGACCTGGCCTCGTCACTACTCTACCGATGTTAGGATTGATACTTACTGGGTACCATCGTGGTATACTCATGTTGCGCTTCTGCGTATTCTTTTGTGCAAAACCAGGTACTTCGGATTGAGTCGGTTTTTGAGACTTATGCTTGATGTGGCTAGAGACTTCAAGGCACACATGTCAGGAGTTCGCCGGCTCCGAAGTCATCCTCTAATGTATTTAGTTTCATTATTTCCTTCTATTCCGGAATAGTGATGTATTTATTATGTAAAATTTCTCCTAGAAAGGTTTATGACTTGTACTACCGGTTTTGGAAATTCAGAATTTCTGGTTCATGTTTAATAGTTGTTTAGTAGAATTTGTTATCTTCTCAGTATGAGTTAGTCTTACCTAATTTTAGAGACTAGGTGACATCACGACTCCTTCGGAGAAATTTTGGATCGTGACAAAATTAGTCATCAGCAATTGGGGATGCAAAGTACTTGAGAATTATCAAGCATAAATGTATAACACTTTTACAAATGAAAATGATATCTATGAATGAAAGGCGCAATCATATAAATTCATGGAACCAATTAACAAATATTTTTACATAATATCTACCATGGTCCAATATGTATCATAAGCAATCGTTTCAGATGTCTTTTTTGTTTCTTCCTTCCCTATACCAGAAAGGTTATGAAAGGTGTCTTTAATTAGAGCTAGCCTTTCCAAGTTGGTACTAAAAAAATATATGTCATACAAGGACTAAAATATTATTGCGAGTAATGTGAATACAACTCTATCGGGTCTTCTAAAGCAAATCAAAACTCATATATCAAAATTACAATAAAGATTCATAGAATTAAGCCACACAAGTTCCTTTTTTTTTTTTTGAGTTTGATAAATATGATCAACATTTAGCATTTGTGAATACAACATGGACTACAAATAATTTAAAGGTGCTATTTACAAATAGTTTGAAAATGCAAGTGCCATGTTAATTTATAAATTCTACTTTAAGGTATTTCCTTCACTAAGTTCCGGGTAATTAAGACTATAAATAATTTAAAGGTGCTATTAATAATTCATGCCAAGTCTAGAGGGTTTTAAAGGTATTTTGCTATAGTATATACAATTTCCCATTGTTGGAGAGTACTTGAAAAAAAGAAGAAGAAGGTACTTAGAAAAGGTTAGCAATTTACTAGATTAGCACATTAGAGAATAATGATTAGATATAAATTAGATAGGGCGATTTAGAGAGACTTACTATGAAAAACGAAGAAGTTTTAACAATACATAAAATTATAGGCCTGTTTGGCCATAAAAAAAAGAATTTCACTTTTTTCTGAAACTTTTTTACTTTTTGTCCAAATCAGTGTTTGGCCATAAAATTCTCAATTTTCACTTGAAAATATATTTCGGATTTTTTTAATGAATTAAAAAACCCAAAAAACTATTTTTTTCAATATTTTCACTTCAGATGATTCACAAAAATTCAAAAACAACCCAAAAATTTTATTCATCTTCAAACACAACTGTAGTTTTCAAATAACATTTTCACTTGAAAATAAATTTTACTTTTTTCCAGAATTTTATAAGTCTTATGTCCAAACGCTCACTTAATCTTATGTCCAAAAGAATTCAAATGATAATGTTGAAAGAAAAAACCAATCTCATAGAAAAAGAAAATGTTCCTAAAATCGTGGGAAGTACATGGTGACATTGTTATTGAATTTACGTTTCCAACAAGATTTTAGAGTATTGAACATTCTTTCGACAACAATGCACTGTTTCTTTAAAAATGCAAAAGAAAACTTAAACCACAAATGATAGGGTTTACTATTTATATTACTGGCTTTGTATTTTCATTTTTCAGATTTTAGAGGACGCACAAAGGCGAAATCAAGAATTTAATTTTACGGGTTCTAAATTTTATATATAAAAAATAACTTAGTGGATTTTGACTATATTTTTTATAAACATTAAATAATTTTTTCATAACGACAATATAAGTCAAAACTATGAATTCTATCGAACCCGTAGCTTTGTCCGGAGAAGGGCGCTCTACTATAGATAAGGAAAAATAAAACCATATAGCTGCTCTAAAAATAATAGCCGAAAAATATATTTTTTTATAACTAAGTTGTGCTTTATATCTTCTTAAATTACTCTTTATATATACTCATAGATCATTTATTGGTTCAAGGATAATTTGGAAAATTACTAATTAATGCCTTTTTTGATTTTTTAAAGTTATAATTACGTTTGCCAAATAAATTTAGCTCAAATAAAACGTATTTTCGATCATAGAGAAATCCATGAAAGCTACTAAATGTACTGGTAAGACGCCAGTAATTCCTCAAAGCTATTTAAATATTAATTAGGAAAATAACTTTACAAGCAAGGTCATTACTTATTTTTCTTTTTCATGTTAAGTTGGATATTAATTTACAGTGATAGAAATGAAAGATGGATTTTAATTTAAAAGCATGAACTTCCTTTGTTTACCAAAAAGAAAGAACTTTAATTTAATTTAATTTTATAAGATTTTAAAAATAAATATGTTGAAGTTAGATATATTTTTCTTTATTATGACGGAAAGACATGAGTTTTAATTAAAAAGAAAATTTTATTTTTCATTTACTATGAAGTTCATGTTTGAGAAGGAAAATACGAGACGACATGCACCCAAAATATATTTGTGAGAAGGCGAAAGTTAAATTTTATGTAATTCCAACTTCAAATAATTCTTTTTCAACCTTTTTTGATGATGTCCCAAAAGGAATTCACATTAATTAATCATTCTCGATATATAACTGTAAATGAATAAAAGCTACTAATAATATAATCTAAGCTTAAGATATTTATGTTAAACTCATACATATTGCTAAATATTCTATTATTATTTTTCCTCATTTAAGTACTCTCTTTGTATGTTTCTATACTATTTTCTCTAAAATAAAAAAGTATTCGACGTAAAAGATGACAACCTAAATTATGCTTTAATATATGTATGAAAGATCATTAGAATTCTAAATATTTTTATGTAGTTTTCCACTCTTAATTCACATTCAAATACTAATTTTTAGAATAAGAACATATGAAATATGAATAACAACTTTAAATGGGCTCCATTCTTCAATGAGTTGTACAGTACAAATAGCTATATGCAAAATAAAACCTCTTGGAAACTAGGGTGATGTATGATGAGATAAGCAAGGGGCAATTTCGTCAAGTCACTCAAAGATTTATATGGCAGCTACAGTAAGATACCTTTTTCGGCCAATCACATTGCTCCAATTTCTATTGAATTTATTAAAATGCCCTTGAGATACCAAGCAGGCATGTTGACCTCCTTTGTGCTTATTCCCTCTTATTAATAGTTAGAATTAGAATTAGAAAATATATATATATATGATCAGCACAACATATGGATCTTCAATTCAAGTGGTCCTTATACTCAACTCTAGTTTACTATTTTTTTGGACCTCAATTATTTGTATCTTAAATCCATTTTTATTCATTTCAAAAAACAATGTGGAAGATCATCGATCACATTGTCAAAATCATAAAGCGATAAGGGCAAATTCTTATGGAAACATAATTTTTTTTTCATATGTGTTGGTTGGAACGGATGAATGGCAGCCCGCTATACAAATCATCTCGTCGTCACGCAATAAGAAAGGGACGGCACCTTAAGAAGTGTGTTGTAGACTGTTTATCCTGATACAAATAGCCGTGACTGATTTTATGATTCGATCAAATTCGTGACTTATAGGTCATATTTTGTTAATTGTTGTACTAACAAAATAGTCGAGATTCATGCAGATTAATCATTCATCATCTTTGATTAAAAAGTTATTATTATTCGTTTGAAGAATCAGAACTGGATCATTGTGCATTTATTATCTTGGTATCATCAAAGTACTAGCAATAATAGTACTAATAATGATAGTACCCATCAAAGTCCCAACTCAAACATTTGCCTTCCCAATAATGACTTCATTCTTTGCAATATTAATTCTGTTCTCTTGTTTTTATATCCAAATCATTTTAAAACCCACTTTTTGAACTCTCATCCTTCCGATAATTTTTGTTATCCTTGGCTCATTTTAAAAATATTACTATTTCATATTTACTAGTTTATATACCACGTAGCTACATTTATATCCCCATATCAATTCGGAATATATCTTCTACTAACTTCTTTTTTCATCTTTTTCCCCTACAAATTAAATTAGGAAAAACATCCAAATAACTATAAAAGTTGACAGCGTTTTTGCTTAAATAAGTTCTACCATGCATACTATTGTTTACCTTGAAAATAGTAATTATAATTATATTTGATTATGTGGTTCTAAAAATACGTGATCTATTTTAATACAACTGTAACTTAGGCAGTAAATGCTGAGTATGAAGTGAGAAAAATGAAATAAGAGCGAAAGGAACGAGATTGCGCAAACCGGGTAACGGAGAGATTAGTCTCGAGGGTGGTCGGAAAGGCCTCGGGGTCGAGCTTTAGAAGCTTGACTATGGGTTATCGATAACAGTATAACAATGTTGAAGGCCTTAAGAATGACCTATTTATGATCAATAACAAGTAATAAATGAAGAATAATTCAAGAACACAATAAATGAGAAGCAATCAATTAATGAAGCAATTGTAGAGAATGTTTTAGTTTGAGAGCAGGGGATGTTCTTGTTCTTGTATTGAATATCATGAGTGTTACCAAGTGACAAGGGTCCCCTTTATATATGAGGGGGAATCCCAACATAGTACATGTGTAATTAATGCAAAGAGATATGACTGGTACAACTATTTAATGCTACGGTACGAGCTTGTACTATTTTTTGTATTTTGTCAGCTTTAACCGCGTGCCCCTTAGGGATTTCCTGCATTTCCATGCTGACCTTCTACTTATACTGCCTCGAGGTCGAGGACCTTCGATATGCCCCTCGATGCGGAAACTCGGGCCTTCGAGCCTTCTAAGTGTCGAAATGATCGTAAAATCGGGCTCTCCAATTTTAGCTATATACAGATAGTCCCCGCGTTTCTTGTTGTGAAGAGATAAGAAACAGTCTTGACATTTTGCCTCTTCGACATTCCTATTATGACGTCAGTCCCTTCAGAGCATTAAATGATGTGACATGAAAAGCTGCGCAGAAGTCGTTGTCAACACAATTCACGAGAAGTCCATGAATCGTCATAGGTTCGGCTCTTCCACTTCAGGCATGCCTAAAGGGCCTCTATAAATACCACAATTACTTGCCTTTTCATAGTTTTGCATCTTCTTCATCTTCTCCAAACCTTCAAATTTTAACTTAGTGTTTTCAATTCTTATCTTCTGCCAGTGCACGTTTTTTCGTCTTCTCACTTCAAAATCGATAATTATCATGGCAAAAACTTCCAAAAAGGTTCCACAAAAGGAGGAGGTTGCTTCTACATCACGCCCGTCTAAAGGCAAGTCAAAAATCCCTCCTACCATCGAGCAATGCATCCCTGGCTCTTTCGACACCATTTCTGACTTTACAATAGAAAAACCCCATTCTACACAGGGCCGATGCGAGCCCATGTGCCGATACATAAGTGTAGTATCGGATGTAGAGAGGGTCAAACTTGACTGCCACTGGGGGGAGGCAGCCCGAGTAGAGATCCCTACGGCTGACGAAAGCATAGTCACGCATAAGGTTGGCTTTCTCAGTGTATATACATACCCCTTCACCTTAGGCCCCATCGATTCTTCTTCTCCACCGGTTGGTGATTCTTGATTTTTTCCATCAATACCGAGTGACACGCAGTCAGATCTATCCTTCTCTTTGGAGGATTGTATATATGTTTCATCATATTACCATCTTGGTCGAGGGAATGACCTTCACCCTCGACCATTTGATCAGATTGTATAGCCCTCGACTCTTCCGTGGGGGCCTTATTAAATTACACCGTCGATCCACCAAGGCGTTCCTCGCCTGCATCGACGAGGACAGAGATCGGGGATGGATGAGCGGATTTGTTAAAATCAAAACTTCGGACATCATCCCTGCTGACAGGATGCCATTCCCGGAGGAATGGAATATGAAACGTAAGTACCCCTGAATTGTTCATGTTTTGCCTTCTCTTTCTCTTTTGATCGATTTTCTTCTAATGGTGCAGCCACTGTTTGGTTTCCCGGTGCGGTTTAGGACCTTCCGGGGTGGATCAAGCGCTTAGACTGCATTTTCCCATACAACAAACACACATGGCGTGAGCTAGCCAAAACACAATGGCAGGCTAAGAACCAAGGTTCACTCTTGTTGCTATTGTTTTTCATTCTTCGTAAGAACTTTTGATGGTGACGTTTTTCTAACACGACATGTTTGTGCAGGCCTTGGTGAAGGCGTGTTGATGAGGCCGCCCCTATTTGCTGAGGAAGAGGCCCCGAAGACCACCAAAGATAAGAAGAGGAAGAAAGAGGCCTTGGCGGAGTCTCCAAAATCAAAAAGGCCAAAGGCTCGGAAGCCTAGGACCGATGCCACAGTCTTGTCTTTGAAGGCCGCTGAGAGCCTACGGCCGAGGAAGAGAGAGATAACGCCTGCCCTTTGGTACAAAGGGAAAAATGAAGCGTCAAGGCTTCGAGGGCTGTTGAGCGATCATCTGTTGAGTTAGAGGAGGCTGATGTGGTCCCGTTATTCGTAGAGGAGACCTTCGAGGAGGGTTTGGGCACAGTCCCCGATACGCTCATCGGACATGGCACAGTCCGAGTTGAGGAGCTCGGGGGCCGTTACTGGAGCTTTCCCGAGGCCAGGAAGAAGCCTCGATGGAGGATGACATTGCCGGTGGACTTCGTTCAGGCCCGTCATTTCTCCAGGGGAGATACGGAATGCTCAAGTTAGGGGTGCTCCCGGTCTAGATATCTCTCGTGGAGAGGATGAATCATTTAGAGACTACTTCAAGGGGGTAGATGAGGAGACCTATGTTGATGCCCCAGTTTCTCTCGAGGAAGCCGAGAGGCTCCAAAAGCAGGTGACATTTTGAGAAGCAATATGCTATTCTCTGTTTTTTAATTCTTGCTCTTTGATTTCTCTTCTCTGTGTTACAGGTCAAGAAGTTGTATGACCAAGCCTTCTCCAAGATGCAAGATGAGTTGACTCATCGTGGAGAGGAGCTTGAAAGCTTATGGCGGAGTCGGTCGAGCTGGAGGCTTTGTGCGCTCGAAAGCAGGAGGAATTGACCAAGCTTCGGGAAAGCTCGGAGAGAGCACTTCGGGAGAGGGCCGACTTCTCCGAGCAGGTATGTCGGTACCCACATTCTTATCTTTAGTTGCAATGCTTGGTGTTGATTGACCTACTTTCTTCTTTTCAGATTAGGCAGAAGGACGCCTTGGTGGAGCGGCTTCGAGAGGAGGTTGCGGCCAAGGACACCAAGGTCCTATAGCTCACTCGGCTGAATGATGTCGCGGCTTCGGAGAGGGAGGTGCTTCGGGGGGAGCTATCCTCGGTTCAAGACCTTGTCCGAGGTGCTCAAGAGAAGGCTGATGTGCTATCTTCGGCCAAGACTGAGGCTAGTGAATATGTCTCCTCGTACAAGACAGATACTGCTGCTGCGAATGACCGGGCAAGGGAGATATCCGAGAAGGCTGAGCTGAAGCTGGCTCGAGCAGTTGCTTATTCCCGTGCACAAGTCAGGAGGCAAGCCCTTGAGGAAGTGAGAGCCAAATGTGTCGATCTTTTTGCCGAGATCGAAGAGGCCAGGGCCCTGGAGGAGGAATTGACAATGCAGAGTACATTGGACGAGGGCTCTAAAAGCGGCTCGGACAACGGCGGAGGCGAAGAGTAGTTTTTCCTTCTTTTTGCTTCCTCTTTCTCTATATGGGACCATTCGAGGGAATTTCTTGTAAAGAACAATTTTGTAAATATATTTTTTGAAATATAATACCCTTTGTCACATTTTGCACAAAGTTAGTTCCATAACCTTTACCCAACAATATGACTTTTATGCTTCGATTCTTAGCTTCCTCGGAACTCGCACTTGCAATAGTAGATCCCCTCAAGATCGGATACCTTCTCGAGGCTAGATCGGCATGCGAGCTTTGTTCCTCGAACCCCCTATGACGGTATCATCTATGTGACGTGACCATGAAGTGACCGAGGTGGCCCCACCGTACACTACACCAAACGTTATGACAACTCTTTAGAAATTGAATGGCCTTCAAAGTAGTTGGTTGGCCACCTTTCGTTCTATAAATATTCTTGCTTCTACTTCATTCTAACTCTTTCAACTTTGCAAAAACCTCAGCTTTTCTTTCAACTTTCTCATCCCTTTCCCATCTTTGTGTAAACTGGTTCCGTTCCTTCCTGTTTATCTCTGCTTTGAGTAGCTATGGTTGTCGCGCCCGAATCTGTTCACCAAGAAGAGGGAAATTCTTCCTCTACTCCTAGCCTGACCGGTGGTACACTGTCGGCGTATGGTAAGCTAACCTTATTCTGCTTCGCTCCGAAAAAAGACTTTGCATTAGAGAAACCCTTCGATGCCCCAGGCCATCGAGAGCATGCCTCGAGGTTCGTTCGATCGATGAAGGAAAACCACCTCGAGGCCGTGAGGAGGAACTGTGGCTAGGGGAAAATGTGGTGCTGCAGATACCCTCTCGAGAAGAGAACGCCATGACTTATGTAGAGGGATTCTTGACCGTGTATACATACCCATTAATATTAGGCCCCCTCGACTGACTTGTGCTCGAATTCTGCAAAAGGTACTGAGTCACCCTGGTCGGTCCTTTTGGTGGATAGTGTTGATGATGAGGTATTTCATCGAAAAGGCTGAGCTTGAATTTACCCTCAGCCACCTTACTAGGTTATATCGACCTCAGCATTATCGAGGCCTGATTGCATTACAACGCCGGTCCACCAGGACTTTCATTGCCAGTGATGACGAGGACCAAAATGGAGGATGGATGAGTCGGTTTGTTTGGGTCAGGACCGTTGATATCATTCCAGCGGAGTTCCTACCTTTTCCCAAAAAATGGAACTTCAAACGTAAGTTCCATGTCGTGCCTTAGTGTCTTTTGTTCTTATCAATTTATTCCTTTTTAGAGGTCCCGTGGATGCCTGGGGACGTCCCCGATCATGCAGACTGGACTCGGAAGTTGGCAGCTTCCTCGACATATGACGAGTGCAAGTGGTATGATCTCTTGAAGGGCAGATGGGAAGAAAAGCACCACAGTATGAGTCGTGTGGTATCCCTTTTGATGAACATTTTCTTTTGTGCGTACTAACTCTTGTAAAGACCCGTAAAATTTCTATGTCTAAAATAATGCCCGAATAGGTCCCTGTGCTGTTATAACTGTAGAAATTCTTTAAACGGTCCTATTTTGAGTAAAAAGTATCCCAGAACTTGAAAAATTAAATTTTCCAGAAATTGCGCGTTATGCCACGCACTATGCGATAGCATAACAGGTATGCGGGACCGCATAGTGGTCGCATACCTGGACAGTAGCCTGTCCATATTGAGGACAACTATGCGGCCCGGAATGCGATCACATTTTTGGTATGCGGACCACATAGTTGTCACATTCTTGCCCCATGGTTTTTGCGAGGGAGGTTATGCGACGCACTATGCGATCGCATAACAGGTATGCGGACCGCATAGTGGTCGCATACCTGGAAGTGTGGTTCCCATTTTTGACCCATTTGGAGGCCAACTATTCGGCCAGGAATGCGGACCGCATAGCAGGAATGCGATCGCATTCCTGACCGTATTTCTGTTTTGGGGTTCTTATTTTCTAAATTTTAAACACAGCCTCCTGTTTTATAAAACACCCCTTCCCTTCATTTATTACACATTTTGACCAAAAATAGAGAGAAAAGAAGAGATTTCTTGAGAGATAAGGGTTCAACATTATCCAACTTGGTTTTCCAAAATCACTCAAGCCCGGAAATTATCAAGGTATTTTCATCTTCTTCACTCAAAGAGGTAAGTCTTCACCCTATTTCCCCACCCAGATTTTGTGTAAGAATAAAACACACATAGGTTGGGTCTTGAAAATAAAAAGTGAAATAGGCCATGCATGCGGGACTAAGTTGTAGTATGTGATATTAAAGAACTAATTTGGGTAGTTCATGTTAAATTTTGGGTGAGGGAAGAAGAAATTGCCATTTTTAAACCTTGTAGTCTACTTCACATGTTAGGTATTTGATGAAATTCCTAAGAGAGTTACTCTATGGGTAATCTTCCTAATTATTAATCGATTTCCGTTATCTCGTTATAGATTGTTATTGCTAGAGGTGTTGGTGTATGGTATAACTTAACGAAAAGCTCTTTGAGGTATGTATGGATAACTTTAATCTTTGTAGAGTCACCTTGTTGGTGTCCAAACATTCGGTATGAGTTTCTTGTTGAGTATATGTGAATTGATTGCCCGGTTTTGTTGAGGTGTGAGATTGCATTCTCTGAAAGGTGACTTCTATGTGATTACTTTAACATGTGCAAGGTTCGTTAAATGATTGAGTATGCTGGTATGAAAGAATGATGACAAACCCAAATGTGTAAATATATCTAAGTGATAAGGGCTATGTAACAAGTGATGAAGGGGAATTGTGAATTGATCTAATTTAACTAAATGACCATGGAAATATTGTATATGACTCATTGTCGGTAAGGTTTATTGTGGATTAACTTCATATGGATTGTTGGTTGTAATGAATTTATATTCTTGTCGATGATACCTTTGTGGTAGAATTAATGGATGATAAAGACTATTGTGAACACATGATTGTTTGGGTGTTATGAAATTGTACTCTTGATGATATGAAGCCTTGTGATTGAATTGTAGGTTGTTATTGTTTGCTATAAAATGTGATGGTCTGGTGGGATCGGGTTGCATGCCGCAACACGAAGTAATAAGGGTGAAGTGTAATATGGTACGGTGGGATCAGGTTGCACGCTGCAACACGAAGTAATAAGGGTGGATAGGTAACAAGGGTGGAGTGTAAAATGTAATGTGGGATCGGGTTGCACGCCGCAACAAAAAATATAAGGTGGGATCGGGTTGCACGCTGCAGCAGAATGTAATAAAGCTGAAATGTGATTGTGTTGAGATTAGAATCTGTAAGGCTCTCAATTGTACTTGTTGCTATATCACTGTGCACTATGTGTTGGTTCCTTTAACTGCTTTCTATCTGTGCATTTCTTGATTTTTACTTTGAGTAAAGTTTGCTCATACAAGTTAGTACAATTCCACAGTACTAACGTCCCTTTTGTCGGGGGAGCTACATATTTTATATGGATGTAGGTGGGTCCATAGCAGGTAGCTCAGTTCGCCGTTAGTGGTGCCTCATTCTCATCTTTCAGCAAGTACTAGTGAGCCCCACTTCCTCCCGGGGCCGTGTGTAATTCATGTTATCTCTTTTGAGTCTATTATGTATTGTAAGGCATAGCCGGGGCCTTGTTGCGGGCAAAGTATTGTATAAATTCCTAGTATTTGTAGAGTCTCCGTAGACATGATGTGGGTGTATATATGTATTTTGGGTAGTCACCGTACGTATTCGGAAATCGTGGTCCGTATTGGAAAGTTATGTATGTATTGTGTATGCCTTGGGAATCAAATTGTGGAAATGCTAAAAAAAGAAAAGAAATGAACTTACGTTTGTAAATCCACACTTAAATCCTAAGTTGTTAATTCGTATGGAATATGGTGCATTGTATATAGGGGGAAACGCATTGGGTAGGAAAGGCAATCCAGGTCTGCTTGACCGGGTTCACCCGGTTAGGTGCCGGTCTTGCCCCTCGATTTTGGGGCGTGACAACTCTGACAGCGTAGGTGTTTGGTGGGTTTTTCGATACGAGGTCGTGCCCCTTCGAGGAGAGGGAAGGCCCGACGGAGGACAATAATCGAAAAAGATCATCTATAGATGAGGACATTCTCGATGAGGCAGGGCCTTCTTTGAGGCATAAAGGAGATGTCGCTGCTGAGGAGAGTTTTATATATGTTGGTCCTTTTGCGGACGTCGGATCTCTTCATGAGGATGATTCACTATCTACGGCTCGAGCTGGGGGCCCGTCCAAGGTTTCCGATCCTGTCAGGCCAGAGATCTCTAATTTCGAAGAAGAGTTTCCTCGATAGAAAAGGAGCAAGAGACCTCCACCATCTTCTGCTTCTGCCCTTGAAGGTACTTCGAGGGATTCTCGGGACCGGGGGCCGCCTGGACCAAGTGAGGTTTCGAGTGGGCATACCCCTATTGAGAGTAGTTCAACTTGGGCTGACGGGGCCAGGCCGGTAGATGAATGTTCAACTCTTAAGGAGGCCCAACGGCTCCGTTCTTTGGTGAGTTCTGATCGTCCTTGCTGGATTTTTAGCTATGAATCTTCATTCTTTGAACTGAAGTTTCTCTTTTGCAGGTTTTTGACAAACTCAAGCCCGAGCTGCTTCGCTATGAGACCCGGTTGCGGGAAGCTTTGGGTAATAAAAAATCTCTCAAGCTTCTTTGCAATGAGAAGAAAAAAGAGTTGATACATCTTCGGGTGGAGATGCATCGGTGTCGGATTTGTGAAGGCAAACTCTAGTGTCAGGTAACCCTTACCCTGAAGGGGTACATGATTCCTTTCTCGCTTTTGGGAGCTAACGCTTTGGTGCTTCAGTTGCCGGGAAAGAAGAAGCGTTGGAGCGCCTTTGGGTTGAGGTCGGGCAAGTTAGGTTCAAATGCCAAGCGTTGAAGGCGCAGGTAAGCGTACATGTTGCGGCCCAAAGGAAGTCTTTGGCCAAGGTTGCTGCCCTCGAGATACAACTTTGCAATGCCCGAGAAGAGAACTCAATTCAGTCGAGCAGGATTTTCAAGCTCGAGGTTGATCATCTAAATATGAAGGCCGAGGTCGTGGACACTCGGGCCGAAGCTGAGGAAGTTCGAGCGAAGGCCGATAAGAAGGTGGTCGTTTACTTGAAAGACGTTGCCGATGCTCGGGCTGAGCTGAGAGGAGCTTTAAACAGAGAGGGGGGCAATAAGTATGCTCGATGCAATTCTCAGAGGCAGACCCTCGAAGAGATACATGCTAGGGTCTTTAACCTCTCGGAAGGGATAAAGCAGGCCGAGGCGGACGGGATCGATGCCAAGTTTTTCCTTTCTTCTTGAGTTGATGCTGATATTTGAAGGCCGCCGTGGGAGCTGGTCCGAGGGGCCTTTGAGGGAGCTAGTCCCGAGAGTATACTAGATTTTCTGCTTTGTTGTTTGCCTAAAACTCCTGTGGGAGTGTTGTAAATATGTATTTGTAACGCTCACACATATATGAAAGATTCTTTGGTTTGATTTGCTTGTT
The DNA here is from genome assembly GCA_005239525.1 of Nicotiana knightiana. Taxonomy (NCBI): domain Eukaryota; kingdom Viridiplantae; phylum Streptophyta; class Magnoliopsida; order Solanales; family Solanaceae; genus Nicotiana; species Nicotiana knightiana. The sequence goes on along the minus strand of ML411963.1, from coordinate 99,601 downwards.
GATAGTTAGCCCGATGAATTGGACTTTGAGATGAAACCCTTGGGGTTATAAATTGGCCCTGAGGCTTTTTAAGCTGGCGACTCGGGCTCTTACGCTTTAGGTCGGTACGACCTTCGGTGTAGCTGGCGACTTGGGCCCTTACACAGTTGGTCTTGAGGCGCTTTAGTTAATCGTATCAGGCTTAGTCTCTGAGTCGGGTTTCGACTCGAGCTCAACGGCCCTCAGATTTTTAAATCGGCCCTGAGGCGCTTTGGGTCGGTATGACCTGTAGCTGGCGACTTGGGCTCTTACGCGTAAGGTCGATACGACCTTTAATGTAGCGGGCGACTTGGGCTCTTACGCTTTTTTGGCCCTGAGGCGCTTTAGTTAACCGTATCGATCTTAGTCTCTGAGTCGAGTTTCGACTCGAGCTCACTGGCCCTCGGGTTTTTAAATCGGCCCTGAGGTGCTTTGGGTCGGTATGACCTGTAGCTGGCGACTTGGTCTCATACGCGTAAGGTTGATACGAGCTTTAATGTAGCAGGCGACTTGGGCTCTTACACTTTTTTGGCCTTAAGGCACTTTAGTCCAACTGTATCGGGCTTAGTCTCCGAGTCGAGTTTTGACTTGAGCTTAGCGGCCCTCAGGTTTTCAAATTGTCCCTGATGCGCTTTGGGTCGGTATGAACTGTAGCTGGCGACTTGGGCTCTTATGCGTAAGGTCGAAATGACCTTTAATGTAGCGGGCGACTTGGTCTCTTATGCTTTTTTGGTCCTGAGGCGCTTTAGTTAACCGTATCGGGCTTAGTCTCCGAGTCAGGTTTCGACTCGAGCTCAACGGCCCTCAGGTTTTCAAATTGGCGTTGAGGTGCTTTGGGTCGGTATGACATGTAGCTGGCGACTTGGGCTCTTACGCATAAGGTCGATACGACTAGCTGGCGACTTGGGCTGTTGCGCTTTAGGTTGGTACAACCTTTAACCGGTTCTTTTCGAAGTTTTTTGAAGTAATTAGAGGTCTATGATTTTATGGCAACAGTCGGACGTCTCTGAGTTGTGTTAGTTCGGCCGGAGCCTTATGACGGTGGTCATTGTATTTGGCCGTAGCCTTTTAGTCCTCGAGTGAGATAGCTATGGCATCTATATCGAGGGTATGCCTTTTGGGTCTTACAAGTTCGATATATAACCTTGACTTTGATATGGGGTTTATGCTTGTTTTAAGGTCTTACAAATGTGTACATACCTTGCTTGAGGTCTTACAGTTTTGATGTTGCCTCGTGGAGGGCTTACGAGTTTGATGTTGCTGGCCCTGAGGTCTTACGGCTTCGAGTTAGATAACCTGATGAGCCGACTATCAAGAGCAGTCCCCGAGTCGGAATTGATGTTGCCTTGAGGAGGGCTTATGAGCTCGAAGTTGCTGGCCCTGAGGTCTTATGGCTTTGAGTTTTTGGTGACTCGATGGAGTGGCTGTCACAGACAGTTCCTGAGTGCTTTATAACATTTTGGCCATGGGGCTGTCTCTTGTGAAAATAGCCAACTTCTTTGATGTGCAAAATGTTTTGATGATAGAAGGTACTTCTCCGTACTTGGTACGAGTATACATGTTTTTACCATCGAGGGTTCGATTATTCTATGCAGACAGGGTTCACTCGACCTTTTGGTCCGATACATTATTCTCCTGTCGAGACCCTCTTTGGCATATTTCAGTGATCTCCAGGGGGATGCCCCTCAGTAGTTGAGGTTGATCGAATAGAAGCCTTGAATACTAGGTGTGTTCTCCTTAGGTAGCATATGGATGTTGCCTCGTTAAAAACCTCGCCGGTAAAACCCTTTGGGATAAAATCCGACGTGAGGGAAAAAGAGCGTAACACATGCTTTAAAACCTAAGGCATTTGAGCAGGGGGTGCTTCGACTCCTTTCAATCGAACACCTGCACGCAGGTTAGCGTAAACCGTAAAAGAAAAAAGAGAGAGGGTCGTATCTTAGCTGCGATGGCGTTCCAGCCTTGATATGCTTTGGTTATCTGTTCCGAGGATGTGACACGGTCCTTTGTTCCTACAAGGATATAGTTCATGATTGTTACTCGGTTGTTTGCTTATTTTCGGATCCTTCGATGTAGAAGGTGTCGGAGCCATATCGTGCACTGCAGACATTCTTTTGTTGCGTGCTGCTCTCCGTATATTGTTTTTACTCCATCCTTCGTAGGAAATTTCATCATTTGATGAAGGTTTGACGGCACTGCCCTTATATTGTGAATCCATGGCCTTCCAAACAATGCATTATACCTCATGTCACCTTCGATGACATGAAACTTGGTATCCTGAATTGTGCCGGCCACGTTGACTGGGAGGATGATTACCCCTTTCGTTGTTTCGCTTTCCATGTTGAATCCATTCAGGACTCGAGAGGCGGGTACGATCTGGTCGAGCAACCCGAGTTGCTCTACCACCCTCGACCGAATTATGTTGGCCGAGCTACCTGGATCCATGAGCACACATTTAATGTGAAATTTATTGAAAAGAAAAGAAATTACCAGTGCGTCATTGTGAGTTTGAGATAAGGTCTCGATGTCCTCTTCGCTGAATGAAAGGGCGTCTTCAGGTATGTAACTCCGAATTCGCTTTTCCCTGGTGATGGATACTTTCGTTTTCTTAAAAATGGGTCCCTGAGGGACATCGAATCCACCAATAATCATGTGGATGACGTGTCGTGGTTCCTCTGCTTCATTTTTCTTATTTGCCTCTCTTTCCCGAAATTGATTTTTAGCTCAGTCGCTGAGGAATTCTTGAAGGTACCTTTTGCTGATTAGTCGGGTTATCTCTTCTCGAAGCTGTCTGCAATCTTCCGTCATATGACCGTGGGTATCGTGATATTCGCATATCAAGTTGGGGTTCCTTTGCGAAGGATCTGATAGTACGGGTCTCAGCCACCTTGTATCCCTGATCTTGCTTATGGCTGATTCGATGTCTAAAACATCGATATTGAAGTTGTACTCAGATAGCCGGGGTGCCTATACCGGCCCTGAGTGCCTGTCGAACCTTTCTTTGCTCACGAGTCCCCGAGGATTCTGCCCTCGGTCCATCCTTTGGTCATTTCGAGGTACGTTACATCTCGGGACATTTCTCCGATTCTCCACGTACGGTTGATACCTTTCTTTGTTTAGCCTTGGCTCTATTTCCGGAAGCCTCGATTACTTTGCTAGGACTCTGATAGGATACACTGAGCCCGAGGGGTCTTCCAATTGGTCATCCTCGACCTTGGTCGTCGACTGGTACATGTTGTGCACATCTGCCCAAACTATGTCGGGGTACTCGATCAAATTCTGCTTCAGCTGTTTCGAAGCTATCGAGCTTCACTCATTCAAGCCCTGAGTGAAGGCTTGTACCGCCCAATCGTCAGAGACCGGTGGTAATTCCATTCGTTCCAATTGAAAGCGGGACACGAACTCCCTTAACATCCAATTCTCTCTTTGCTTGATTTTGAAAACATCAGATTTTCTTGTAGCGACCTGGATGGCACCATCATGTGCTTTCACAAAGGAGTCCGCCATCATGGCAAATGAATCTATCGAGTTCGGGGGCAGGTTATGATACCACATCATGACCCCTTTGGATAGTGTTTCTCCGAATTTTTTCGATAGAACAAATTCAATCTCTTCGTCTCTCAGGTCGTTCCCTTTCAAGGCACAAGTGTAGGCAGTAATGTGCTCATTGGGGTCCAAAATTTTGTTGTACTTTGGGAGATCAGGCATTCTGAATTTCTTCGGGATAGGCATCGGAGCTGCACTTGACAGGAATGGCTTTTGCACGAACTTTTTTGAATCTACACCCTTCAGAATCGGGGGTGCGCCTGAGATCTGATCGTCCCTCGAGTTGTAGGTCTCCACTTTTTTATCATTAGCAACTATCTTCTTTTCGCCTGATTCAATCCTCTTTGCGAGGTCTTCAAGCATCTTCATAATGGCGGGGTCGGCTGCTGACCCATTATTGCTCGATCTTTCCGGTGCCTATTCGACTCGAGGAGCCGTTTCTGGTGGTGCTGTGCTCGGGGTTCTCTGATGGCTCTGTTGCTGAGAAATAGCCACATGCTGTGCCTACAACATTTCAAAAATAACATGAAGGCTAACCTCCATTTTTCTTTGAGCAGGGGTTCCCTGTGCTTCACGCTGGTCTCCTTCACAAATGCTTTCGTCTGTATGAGAGCTCACATCGACATGTTGAGCGTTGCATGAGCCTTCATCGACAGGAATTTGCACTGGTGCCCCTTCAGGGTTTTGCAGTGGCACACCGGCACCTGAGGCAGCTGCGCCATTCTCTCTGTGGTCCTCAGGACTGTTGTTTTATATGCGTTTACTGAGTTGGACATTTTCTGACCTGAAATTGAAGATTCCTGGACAAGAAAAATTGTGAAGAATAACTTGTGTTTTTAGAAAATCAGTACTAAAATAATCACTATTATTTTTGGCCCCGCGGTGGGCGCCAAACTGTTTACCTTGAAAATGATAATTCCAATTATATTTGATTATGTCGTTCTAAAAATACGTGATCTATTTTAATACCGATTTCTTAGACAGTAGATGCTGAGTATGAAGTGAGAAAAACGAAATAAGAGCGAATGAATTTAATATCAAGCCCTACTGTTTGTAACTCCAATGGCACTATAATATTATATTCCTCGGATGAATTTAAGTTATAAAACTTATGGGTGCCAGGAATTTACAGTATTAGAAAATTTTAACATGTAATAACAAGTTAGTTTATCATTTTTAGCAGACTACTATTTGATGCTTATCATAGAATGTACATTAATTTTCTTATTATCGACCTTCTTGAACCATATTTGTTGATCATCAAACCTCAATTTTTAATACTAATTATATAAGTTTAATTTCTATCTATCTATATATAGTGAAATAAAGCCCAACCTAAACCCATGAAGAATGATTTTATATGTATTGGGGTTTGGAATTCGAGCTGCAATTAAGATCAAAATCTGTTAGCAGGAAGCCCGACAAAAGAACCATAAGTTTTGATTAAAATAAAGGTAAACATAATATTGCCTTAACGACCAACACAAAGTCACAATTTCTTAATCCAAGACATCTTACTTACTTGATGTTTGTGTACATAGAGCCATGTACATTGTATTTAACAACGAGATCTTCGAGACAAAACGAATCATATCAAAAGCTTAACGAATGAGAAGATCAAGATCTCGTTAGTTGTTGTGATGGATCTTGCGAGCCATGCATGTTTCGTGACAATATTTTAGTGGCAATGGTCGATCTACAATTTAGACGCTATGAGTTGTGAGTTGGATTGAGTTCTGAAATATATATTTCATTCTATTAATGTGTGATCGTTATTTTCTCGTATATATAAACAAGTTGAACCTCGAAGCACTGAGTTTTGCCAAATGTGTGAAACTATTATTGGACTATCATCTTTATGTAGTGGCAGAGCTACCTTATGCTAGGCGATGTAAATAGTTGTAATCAAAAGTGATTTGTGGTGTTACTTTATCTTACTCACGACATGATCCTGGATAAAAGGTATGAATGTTGAGAGTTAGGTTAGAGGGTAGGTAGGTAGTCGAGCGTTCTTCTTTTCCGTACCAGCAGTATTAGTGTTAGTTTTATATCCTATTATTCTTAGATTTCTATTATTACATTAGTTTTTCTCGCTTCGTTTTTTTTTACGATATCTTGTAGTTATTATTGCTTGTTGCTACTGCTTTCGTTTCATCTCTCCTTGAGTCGACGATCTATTGAAAATATTCTCTCTATTTTTTCAAGATAGAGGTAAGATCTGCGTAGATACTACCCTTCCAGACTCCACTTATGAAATTATATTGGGTTTTTTGTTTTTGCAGAAGTATATTTCTTAGGACTTAGGAGTATAAAAAAATGAGTGCCTAAATTTATATATACAGGCAGTTACATTGACATTGGCATTCTGAACTCATTCTTTCCTTTTGGTACAAAGTTCTATTTCTTTTTTGGATACAATAATAAATACAGTAGCATCCATCTAATAAAGGAGTATTTTATTTCTAATCACCTTTTAGTTTCTATGGTAAATTGATCAGAATTTAACATATTTCTATCTTCTAAATGTTGAAATTCTTGGATAAAAACCACAAAAACCTAAATCAACTTTTTATGAGTTACATTCTCTTAATTAAACCAATAAAAATAAAATTAATAGGAAAACTTCTCGCGTGGAAAACTATTTATTTTCCTAATTGGGAATATCTTCTTTGAAAATTTAAACCCAGAATTTTTATTTTTTTTTGTTTGATTGTGCTTTAATACTTAAACAAAATTAATTGTTTTTTTTCATAGTTTTATATAGAAGTAACTCCAAAATCCCAATATAATTCTTTACGTAACTCAAGAAAGTTAAAAACCGATTGACTTTCTGACTTTACTGCGGGAAGGTTAAAAATGAAAAGGCGAAGGTCTAGTGAAACTGGCCGACCAAATATATCCAGATTTTACAGGATTTTTTTGGGTAAATTCTTTTTGGTAATTTAAACTCACAAGGTTTATCTAAAGTGTTTTAAGGTTTTATGTTTTATTAGTTAAACAACACCAATAACAATAACAATAAACTCAATAATTTTTCTACAAATGGAATCTTGGGAAGGTAAGATATACCCAACCTTACCCTTACCCCTGGAAGAATAGTTTTATTAGTTAAACAGTGTTAAAAAAATTGATAAAATTGTGTTACCTATTAAGTAGTTAAAGGTAAATTTTCTAAACATTATCTAGTAATATGATAATGTTAATAATTAACCTACTATTATGAATTAAAATCACCAATAATGTAATCGGGGACGGCCCCAAGATTACGCCATGGGAGCATCAATATTCTGCTCAACAAGTTCCCATAAAGGCTTTTAGGTGTTAAGAGCATCGATTTTTCTCTAAAAAGTAACCAAATTAAGAAAATCGGTTCTTCAAATATTGGAACCAAAACAAACCAATTAAGTCGGCACTAATTCGGTTTTTGTCTGTTTTTTGGTTTTTCGGTTATTTATCGGATTTTTTCTGAAATATGAGACATGCATACACTACCTAACATATATTCCGGCGACTACATTTTGAATGTAACATTATCAAACCAGTTGCTCTTTGAGAAATCTATCCTTTACCAAGATATATTAATAATAATTAAATCAGATAGTGATAAATAATTTAAGTACTTAATTAAAAATTAATTATTTTTAACATGAAATAAAATCTTGTACTTAGCAAAATAAAACAACCAATCAAACTAGAATGTAAATGCAAAGAATTAGATTATTATAATAGCAAAGAACTAAACTAAAAGTACAAACGACTAATATGTACCATAAAATTTTAGAAACTTTATATAAATATATACATATATATAGGTGTAATAATAAATTAAAATAGTTACTTTTATAGTCGTTTGGTTCAGGTTTTTTCGGTTATTTTTTAATTAAAATCAAAACCAAACCAAATTTGATCGGTTTTTTAAAATTCAAAACCAAAACCAAACCAAACCTAAAAAGTATCTATTTTTTGGTCGGTTTGATTAAGTTTCGGTTTAGTTTGATTTTTCGAGTTTTTATAAATACCCCTAGTTACACATAAGTCCTCCTCTGAATTTAACAAAACCTCGACTTTATCAATGTATATAACTTAAATATTTTTTCATAACCTTGTGTTCCAATATTTAAACACTAAAACCAACTAACCAAAATAATCACTTAATACTAGTAATTTATTGATTTATAGTAGTATTTCTTTTTCATCCTTGTTGACGGAGTGGGAGGAAGAAATTTTGGTTGGGGTTCAGGGGGGAGAGG
>ML411963.1:0-91533 GCA_005239525.1 Nicotiana knightiana | reverse complement strand
GGGGGGGGGGGGGGGGATATACACACGACCTATATAAACAACATTCCGAAACCAAAACATATGATTCATTTATGTCTTCTATCTTTCTCTCTTCTCCACAGAATCATCTCTTTCTAAATTGAGTCATATATATACTTGCCCACAAGCTACTAAAGAGAAAAACAAAAAGAATTTTCTCAGGTAATCAACTGGAACTCTCTTTCTTTTTCTATTTTTAATTCTTTGAAATTACAGTTTATGTGATTTTAATGGAACCATTTTTATGCAGAGAAATAATGCAAGCAATGAACCAGTTCGATCCGACGTCGTCTCACGACGATTTCCTAGACCAGATTCTCTCTTCTGTTCCTTCTTCTTCACCCTGTTGGCCTGACCTTTCTAAATCCTGGGACCCACACCACCACCACCTCTCTCCGCCGCTGCCGCCTAACCCTAGCTCCGGCGATGACCACCAGCCTCCTCCTTCGAATCCTCTTCAGCATTTCCAATACGACGACCAGTCTTCTTCTCTCCTTGCTGCCAAGCTCCGCCAGCACCAGATCACTGGTGGCAGTGGCGGTGGCGGCGCTGTTGCAGCGGCTAAAGCACTTTTGCTCCAGCAACAACTTTTGCTTTCTAGAACACTCGCTGGAAACGGCCTTAGGTCTCCTACTGGAGCCTCCGGCGATAACGGCTTCCTTAACATGCTCGGTAATGGTGACCAAACCGATGGCGTCGGGAATCCGGTGAGTTTCATTTTTTTTTCCGCAGTAAATTCAATCATATTTATGACTTGTTTTTTACAAAGTTTCCTAATTATTAAACGATTAATTAATTACGTCATTTATTATAGACTAATGACAGTTCCGTTCAAGCTCTTTTCAACGGATTCACCGGATCTCTTGGTCAAAACTCAAGTCAACCTCAACATTTTCACCATCCTCAGGTCCATACACAATTTTACATGCATATACATATATATATAAACAAACTCATATTTTACCATAAAATATAATTTAACCATAATTTATTTATACATTTTTTTCGAAAATTATAGGGAGGAACGATGCAGGCGCAGAGTTTCGGAGCTCCGGTAACGGCGCCGACGATGAATCAAACTCCGGCAGCAAGTGGTTCAGCTGGTGGAGGTACAACGCCGGCGGCACAGCCAAAGCAACAGCGAGTGAGAGCTCGTAGAGGACAAGCAACTGATCCTCACAGTATTGCTGAACGAGTATGGTTTAATTACAGTTTTGCCCCTTATAATTTTTTTTCTGATTTTTGACGTGTTTGTTATGTTCAGTTTTCTGATTTCCGCATTTTCTGGGTTTCTGTTTTTGTGGGCAGTTACGTAGAGAGAGAATTGCAGAGAGAATGAAGGCATTGCAGGAGCTGGTACCCAATGCCAATAAGGTAATTTCACCATCCCCCAAGTAAATTAAAATCTTTAATCATTAATTATCCGATCATTACTTTGATTAAATTATCATTAGTTCCATAAATTAGAATTTAGTCATATAATAAACTGTAACTGCTCTGTGTGTAACTCTACAATTTGTCGTCCCATGTGCCTGGTGGATATCATAATCTTCAAGTGGACACGTGTTGGATTATTAGGGCGAGTAGACTTGAAAAGTGTGTGAGGAGAAAATAGTAAATTTGTATTTCTTTCCGTGCGTACTTGAAAATGAAACTGGAAAAGAGATTCTCCCGGGGATTGCTGATAGTTACCGCATCTAATCTAATTTAGCATTTGTCTATTGTGTGTTCATATTACGATAGCAAAATATTCATTTAACCTTAAATAATTATTTATATTAAATCATATTGCCTTACTATAGTCAAGTAATTTGATAAGAAAAAATTTAATAAATAAATGATAGAAGTTTACGTACAAATATATGTCATATCAATATCTATTAATTTGGCGTGAACAATCGATGCAGGTAAATTCTTACGGCTAATTGATTTCATATAGCTTTAATCAAAAGTATCTTATTTCTTTGTTAAACGTCTCACATAATTAATATTTCACTAGTTGGAGTAATATGGATGAATTTTAAGAAAATACTCGAATAATTGATTAGTATTATTTTACTAAAAGGTCAAATATTTTGAAAACATTCAGTTTGGTATCTGAGATTAAGGGGGAGTATACTGTATTGTTTTTCACTTCTTGTGTGTCGACATAATAGAAGTTTTGTATTTTAAATTAATTTAAGAGAAAAAAGTTAATATAAAATTGTGAATTTTCTGACTTGTTTAAATTAAAGGGAAACTAACGTGATTGTGTTTGTTGGGTTTATGGAATGACAGACGGACAAGGCTTCAATGCTAGATGAGATCATCGACTATGTCAAATTCCTGCAGCTCCAAGTCAAAGTACTAATACTACTACTACTCTCTCTTTCTTTTTCATTCTTTACTTCTAATATTTTAATTTTGTTTGAGATTTTTTTTAATTCTAAAAGATGCTTCCTTGACAATTTGGATGGGAAATAATATTATTTAAAATTAGCTGGTGAATGTGGGTTGGTTTTTTTTTTATTTATTGTAAAGAATTGGTTTCGGTCAATTCCATGTGTTTTTGTGCTTCATTTTTTGTTTGATTTTCTGTGTGAAACTCAGGTTCTGAGTATGAGCAGATTGGGTGGTGCTGCAGCTGTTGCTCCCTTAGTTGCTGATATGTCCTCTGAGGTACACTATCATAACCCTTGTTGAAATTTTCATTATTTTCACATGTAATCATTTGAAATAATAGAATTGAACATTGGCATATCATCTTAATCAATGATCACTTAAGTTAATGTGTATCTTAATCTTTGATCTAAGATAAAATGTTCATAAAAGACTTGAATACATTACAACAACAATAATAAATCTAGTGTAATTTCGCAAGAGATCTGGAAAGGCCCGAACCTTAATGGAAATGCCTATGCTGGACGGCCGGTACCTATTGAGCTTTCTATTTAAAGGAAAAACAACAGGAAATGAAAAAGGGAATAGTAGTACCTGAAAAAAGCATGGGTACATTCTTGAATAGACAAACCCCCCAAATACCATACCCGATTTCACCCAATTATCCTCTCTAATCTGTCTCTCTCAAAATTCTCTGTCAGCACAATGCGACAAAAACAAAAAGTATCACGCGTGCCCTCTTATGTTCCCTCTTCTGTCACTCTTTTCCAGTTTTCCCCCTCTCCTAGCCAAAAACCCTTTCCTATTCTTTCCCTATTTTGAGACTTTATCAATAAATGAGTTTTTAATTTTACGAATATGTTGGTTTTAAAATTAAAAATTAATCTAAATAACAACCCATATCTATTTACATAAACTAAAAATAGATGATAAATATATAATCTATGTGTATACTTTAAAAAGTAAAACAATAGATTCGTTCAGCTAGTTGTGCAAAATCCCTTTAAAATTTCACCTTCTGTTTCAAATTGAACATATTTACTCCGCATTATTATATATTCTCAAACGATATCGCCATGTAACACATTCATATTATTATACAGAGATATATATATTTACACATAAAAAGATTTTTTTTGCTTGCAAAATGGTGTCGAGTAACACCTTTTCCTAAAGGATGTTTTGGCCGCTAATCACTTTATTTAAACTATCCGCATTATTTAATTTGTAATAATAAGCTATAACTTGCAGCCCTTATTATTACTAACATTTACATGTAATCTTTTAGTCAACCTGGTAGTCTAATGCCCTAACTTAGAGCCCGTTTGGACATAAATAAAAATTCACCTTTTTACGAAATTTTTAATTTTTTCGAAATTCGTATTTGGTCATAGAATTTTTAATTTTCACTAGAACAAGAATTTTGGAATTTTTTAAAATTTTGAAAAACTCCAAAAAACAATCACTCACAAAACATCAAAAACAACCCAAATAATATTCAAGTCCAAACACAACCTCTAATTTTAAAATACCATTTCACTTTTAAAAAAAAATTAATTTTTTCTGAAATTTGACATTTCTTATGTCCACCCACTTAAGCTCATATAATAATTGGGTTGTTACAGGGAAGAGGAGAAGGAAGGGGAGGAAACGGAACGGCTTCGTCTTCAAACAATGACAGTATGACGGTAACGGAGCACCAGGTGGCTAAACTAATGGAGGAAGATATGGGTTCAGCAATGCAATATCTCCAAGGGAAAGGCTTATGCCTAATGCCAATTTCCTTAGCTACAGCTATTTCAACTGCCACGTGTCATTCCAGGAACCCCATGATACCTAACGGCAACGGTGGCAACAACCCACTACTCGGCGGAGGAGGAGGAGGCCCCGCCACCAACCGCGGTGGTGCTGAGGCTGGTGTACCATCCTCTCCTAACTTGTCGGTTTTGACTGTCCAGTCAGCCACGATTGGTAACGGCGGAATTGATCCCTCCGTTAAAGACGCTGCTTCTGTTTCTGAAGCTTAAGTAGTTTGTTTGGAGGTTTTTTAACGGCGTTGACTGTTTCACTGACCCCAAAATAGTGCGTGGCCGCCAAAGTCAAGTCTACCAAAATAAGGGTCTTTTAGTCCTTATCTCCTTTTTTTCTTTTCTTTTTTTAATTTGTCAGAAAAAAAAAAAAGAGAGAGAACCAAGAACGACGCCGTATTTATGTAGACTTGGCTTAAGTAAGCTTAACTTAAGCTAACAACAGGATTACCAATGGCAACTAAGGACTCATGTTTCGTTTGATCTTTTCTTCTTAATGATGAGCTTTATCTTTCCTTGTTCTACTTAAGTTTTCCTTTTTTATATATAGTTAGACATCTCTATAACAATATCCTTATATAACAATATTTTACTATAAAAATCAAGCTTTTTCTAAATCAATTTCATGTTATGTTATAATATATAATCTCTATAACAACACTTTACTATAACATCCAAAAATATTCAGAACAAACGAGAATGTTATAGAGAGATTTAACTGTATTGTTTTAAAAAGGTTACGAAGGAGAGCCTTGGAACAACATCGAAATTATTTCCGAATGATTTATAGGTTACGAGTTCAGCTGCGAATCATTCACTATGCTTGTATTAGAGTAATTCTTTTAAATTACGTCCTATTACAGTGCGGTTCCTCTTCAAACCTTACATAAATATAAAATGTTTTGTGTACTAGATTATATATTGGAAAGGTTATATATGTAATGATGAGTTGTGATGATGGTATTATGATATACCCCTAATAGATGATTATGAATGAATAAATGAGCCAAACAAAGTAAAAGGAAATTTAAAAAGAAAAATTAATTTTACAGAAATCAAGGATGGGAAAATATGGGTTTTGATTCTTTCTCATTTCACGGAAAAGGGTTGACAGCTTTGAGGGTTTACTTTATCCTTCTCTTTTTCCCTCTTTTAGTGTGACTAATCTCATTATTTTAGTTTCTCTGTCTTTTTGTACTTTTGGGAATTCAATTGCTTTGCTTCGTGGTATTCTATTGAATTAATTACTACCGTTTCGGCTACCAAATAATATTCTTTTCGTTTTAATTTATGTGAACTTAGTTTTTTTTTAGTAAAAAAAAAGATAGATTAAAATAAGTTGAAATGGAGGGAGTACCCGATCCAAAATAAATAATTTTTTAGTTATTTTTACACATATTAAAAAATTTATCTTTTAACATTAATTAGCAATGAAATTGACCATATTAACCTGTACAATCTCTTCACATAAATATTCCTAATACATACTTCAACATTATTTACTCCAAAGGTAATGCAGGAAAAAAAAAATTAATTCATTCTAGAAATCTGAAAAAATTACTCATTTTGAACCACAAAAGAAATTAAAAAATTATTTATTGTGAACCGGAGGAAGGAAGTAATTTCAATAAATAATAAGCCCTCCTTTGACTTTAGTGAAAGAATTAGTTCCACTTTAAACAAGTCTCCTTTTGCTTTTGTAGGAAGAGAAAGAATGAGAGAGTAAGTTATTGTGTCAAAGGCATTGAAAAAGATTGGAATTTTTGGAACTTCTTGATGTTTTTCTTTTTGAGAAATTAAAGAAGTCAAATAACTTTGCTTTCTTTTCTATAGACTGCAATAGGTCTACTATTATCTTTTAAATTCTTTGCTTCTGTCGGCAGGAAAACATGCTTCTCTTGCTTAATATTCATGCAAATGTTTTAATTTATGATTTCTACCTCTTTTTCCTGTTTGGTTCAACTCTTACTTTACAATATTTTTTATCTTGCAATGTTTTAGACGTATCTTCATTTTATTCTCCTTGTTATTTCATAAAATTATATGAATGTACCTTGAACCTCAAAGGCGGAGTCAGAATTTCAAGTTTATGGGTTCAGAATTTTAATCGTTTTAAGTTACTGAGTTCTAAATTAACAATTTATATATAGTCAAAGAATTTTTTAAGACAAATACAAAATTCGAACCAAAGCTACTGGGTTCGGCTGAATCCGCTGGCTACACTCTAGCTCCGCCCCTATTGAGCCTAAGTGTCTAGCTCAATCCTAAACGCTAGTTCAAAGGGTGAGGATTGTCCAAGCAGTATACGGAGTCAAAGGAATCCATCCATCTCCGATGTAGGATTCTATCAACACTCGCACATCCAGACCTACCAGCTAGAGTATGAACAATTTAGGAATTTTTACCTCATATAGCAAATGTTGACACCTTATTTATTTTAAATAAATACCCTTTTAAAAAATTATATTCCATAGCTACCTTTTTGATTTTATAGCCAAATATTTATTTATGGTTACCTCCTACCCTTAAGCCATAAAATACTCTTGGTATTATTTTTCTCTCTCATTCTTTCAGATTTTTCTCCCATCTTTCTCAACGCCAGTCTTTCTCCATGAATACAACCACGATTCTCCACTGATTCATCTCCATTATCTCGGAAAATTTTTGTTGTCAGTGGGCTGGGGCTCCGAATCAATGTCGAAATCAAGCGCTAGAGAGAAAGATGGAGGTTCAAAATCTGCTATTGAAAAATAAATTGAGAGAAATCTGAAAGGAAATCACGAAGATCCACCCAATTCTGATGGTTGTTGCTTTGACGTCGGTCGAGTAAAGTTTTCCGCATGATTTTATATCACAAGTCATCTTTACCAAGCCGCGCATCTTCATTAAATCATAAGGAATTTCTTTCGTTTTTGTGCCAAATTTTGAGAGTTTCGAATCAGAATCGCGGCCCTCTCGACGAGACGACTGTTGGTCTTTGAACTTAGTGTAGCTTAATTTTAAGCTTGGTGTAGCTTAAAGAGAGTAAATGAAAAATGATGGGAAAAGAAATAGAGGGAAGTGGAATTTTGAATTAGTGCGCTTTGTCCCTCACTGGAAGAAGGAAAGAAAATCTATGTGTATATATAGAGAAGCTCTTCTTCTAGCTCTTAAAGAGTTGAGAGGAAGGCAAGCCTCGCGCCGTCGTCGTCGCTCGCTCGCTCGGCTTCGGCTTCGGATTCGGATTTGGTCAAAGATTGATTGATTAATCTTTTTAGATAAAGGTCCGATCCGTTTTTCTTTCCCGGATTATTTTAAATTCGTTTTTAATTTTTTCGCAATCTTCACACCTGTTCCAACAGCTATGGCTGTTCTGAAAGGTTGCAAAACCTTTTCAAAAGTTCTTAAAGGTTGCAAAACCTTTTTAGAAACAGTACGAAATTGACTATAAATATGCCTTGAATCCCAGAATCTTTACTTACCAAATTTTCTGATCTTCTTCTGTACAAAAATATTCCAGTGTATTTTATGACCATCAAGTGGTTCGCCGATCACCGGGGTTTTTGGTACCGATACGCTGGTGAGTTAAATTGTTCTATCCTGGGAGGATATATTCCAAAACCTCGGGTACTTGAGGGGAATAATTTCCTTAAGGACACACTGTGTATTCAAAAAAATTATTATTTTATTTTACAGCAGTACAAATTACTAACAATCTTAAGGAAATTAGTTTTTTTTTATGTATTCTGTTTGTGGAGATTAAAACCTGTGAGTTTTCTACTCCTTCTGAATTTTATTATTCTGATTTGAAGATATAAAAACTTCATCAGAGTGTTGAAATTCAGAAAACGATTTGAAGAACATAACAACTTCATCGTTTTCTGTGAAACAGTATATAAAAACTTCGATTTTATTTATTATACATACTGTTTATTGTTGATTACAGTATTGTTTACTGTTCTGGTTTTGCCATTAATTGAACTCTTCTGTTGTTGACAGTGAGAAATGAAAATTGATAACGGAAATTCTTCTGCGACTGTTGTGGCAATGATGATAGCCTCGTCAAGCCGGACTGCTTTTCCACCGGCAGAAAAACCGGGAAAATTTTCTAGAGCCCACTTCAAAAGATGGCAGCAAAGGGTGTTCTTCTGGCTTACCACACTTGGTATGCAGAAATTCACTAGTGAGGAACCTCCAGTGCCTGCTGCGGACATGCCGGACAACGAGAAGTTCATGATTGTTGAAGCATGGAAGCAAACAAATTTTCTTTGCAAAGGATATATCTTAAGCGCTTTAGAGGATGACTTTTACAATGTGTACAGTGCGATGAATACTTCGAAAGAATTATGGGACGCACTTGAGAAGAAGTACAAGACGGAAGATGCATGCTTGAAAAAATTTGTGGTTGCCAAGTTTCTAGACTATAAAATGATAGACAACAAAACTGTGGAACCCAAGTTCAGGAGCTTCAAGTTATTATTCACGACCTTATTGTTGAAGGTATGGTCGTGAATGAAGCATTTCAAGTGGCTGCAATGATTGAAAAGTTGCCTCCTTCATGGAGAGATCAAGAACTATCTTAAGCACAAACACAAAGAAATGAAGTTGGAAGATCTTGTGATTCGTCTCAAGATTGAGGAATACAACAAAAAAAGCCGAGAAGAAGTCTCGTGGAAATTCAACGATCATGGGAGCTAATATCGTTGAGGAGACTGCTCCAAAAAGTAAGAAGAGGAAGAGATCTTCTGGACAGACTAAGGTGTAGAACAAAAAGAAATTCAAGGGCAACCGCCACAACTGTGGAAGAGTTGGTCACAAAGCCCCTGATTGTCGTCTCCCGAAAAAGGATAAGAATAAGGGACATGCCAACATAGTGGAGAAGAATGATGACATTGATGATCTTCGTGCAATGCTTTCGGAATGCAACTTAGTTGGAAATTCGAAGGAGTGGTGGATTGACTCCGGAGCCACTCGACATGTTTATGCTGTCAAAGAAGCATTTGCGACTTACTCTACTGCTGGTCCCGAAGAAAAGATTTCCATGGGAAATAATTCAACATCCAAGATTGAAGGTTATGGGAAGATATTCTTAAAGATGACTTCCGGCAAGGTGTTAACGCTCAACAACATTCTTCATGTTCCTACTATTAGGAAGAATTTAGTTTCTACTTCTTTAGTTGTGAAGAATGGATTCAAATGTGTATTTGTTTCTGATAAAGATGTTGTGAGCAATAATGAAATGTATGTTGGAAAAGGCTACCTCACGGAGGGCCTTTTCAAACCAAATGTAATGGTTGTTGATAGTATGAATAAAATTTCAGCTTCTTTTTATTTGTTGGAGTCAAATGATTTATGACATGTTCGTTTAGGAAATGTCAATTATAAAACCTTGCGGAAGTTAATTAATTTAGAAGTATTGCCTAAATTCGAGTGTAATAAATCAAAATGCCAAATATGTGTTGAATCTAAGTTTGTAAAACATCCTTATAAGTCTGTTGAAGGGAATTCAAATCTTTTGGACTTAATTCATACTGACATTTGCGATATGAAGTCGACACCATCTCGAGGTGGGAAAAAGTATTTTATTACTTTTATTGACGACTGCACTCGATATTGTTATGTTTATTTGATTAATAGTAAGGATGAAGCAATTGAAGCATTTAAGCAATACAAGAATGAAGTAGAGAATCAATTGAATAAAAAGATCAAAATGATTAGAAGTGATGGAGGTGGAGAATATGAATCTCCATTTACAGAAATATGTTCGGAATATGGAATTATCCATCAAACTACTGTACCTTACACATCTCAATCCAACAGAATTGAGGAAAGAAAAAATCGGACATTAAAGAAAATGATGAATTCCTTACTAATAAGTTCCGGATTACCGCAAAGTTTGTGGGGGGAAGCTATCCTTACAGCTAACCAAATACTCAACAGAGTACCCCACAACAAAACGCAATCTATTCCATATGAAAAATGGAAAGGAAGAAAACCTAACTTGAAATATTTCAAAGTGTGGGGGTGTCTAGCAAAGGTACAAGTTCCTTTACCTAAAAGGGTTAAAATCGGACCAAAAATAGTAGATTGCGTTTTCATTGGATATGCTACAAACAGTAAAGCATGTCGGTTTTTGGTCCATAAATCCGATAATCCCGAGATTCATGTTAATACGGTAATGGAATCAGATAATGCTGAATTCTTTGAAAGCATTTATCCGTATAAAACTGAATGCGAGTCGTTAAGTGAAAGACCTAAATGACCTCGGGAAGAACCAAAGGAAAATACTCCAAGTGTAGAAGATCCAAGGCGTAGCAAACGTCAAAGAACATCTACTTCCTTTGGACCGGATTTTGTGACATTCTTGCTTGAAAATGAACCTCAAACTTATAAAACAACTATGTCGTCTTCTGATTTGGCATTTTGGAAAGAGGCAGTCAATAGTGAGATTCAATCAATTTTGTATAACCATACATGGTAATTGATTGATCTTCCTCCTGGAAATAAGCCTTTAGGTTCGAAATGGATCTTTAAACGGAAAATGAAAGTTGATGGCACTATTGACAAATATAAGGCAAGACTTGTTATCAAAGGTTATAGACAAAAGGAATGCCTTGATTACGTTGACACTTACTCGCCAGTAAACAAGATAACATCTATTAGGATGCTAGTGGCATTAGCGGCCGTGTATGGTCTTGAAATCCATCAAATGGATGTTAAAACAACTTTCTTAAATGGAGAATTGGAGGAAGAGATTTACATGGAACAACCTGAGGGTTTTGTGGTTCCTGGTAAAGAAAAGAAAGTGTGCAAACTTGTTAGGTCGCTTTATGGACTTAAACAATCACCCAAACAATGTCATGCCAAATTTGATCAAACAATGTCGGCAAGTGGGTTTAAAATCAACGAGCGCGACAAATGTGTTTACATTAAAAACACTCCGGGTCATGAAGTCATTGTTTGTTTATATGTTCATGACATGTTGATAATGAGCAAAAGCATGTCAGATATAAATGCTATAAAACACATGTTGGCTGGGAAATTCGATATGAAAGACTTAGGAGTGCTGCTGTGATCTTAGGAATCAGAATTCACAAGACTCCACAAGGTCTAGCATTATCACAGTCTCACTACATTGAAAAGGTACTTGATAATTTCAAGTATTTGGATTTCAAAATTGCCAAGACTCCAATTGACGTGAGTTATGCACTTCAAAAGAATGAAGGTGAAAGTGACTCACAACTGGACTATGCAAGAGTATTAGAAAGTTTGATGTATATAATAAATTGTACGCAACCAGATATAGCATGTGCTATTAGCAAACTGAGTCGATTTACAAGTAATCCCAATCAAATACATCGGATGACAATGAAACGAGTTTTGGGGCATCTGAAACATACCCAAATTATGCTTTGCATTATAACAAATATCCCTCTGTGATCGAGGGATATAGTGATGCAAATTGGATCACTGGATCATCTGAAGTTAAATCCACAAGTGGATATGTTTTCACAATTAGGGGTGGAGCAGTGTCTTGGAAATCATCCAAACAAACGTGCATCGCCCGTTCTACAATGGAATCTGAATTCATAGCTTTAGATAAGGCCAGTGAAGAAGCTGAATGGCTCGGAATTTCTTGGAAAATATTCTATTTTGGCCCAAAACTTTGGCACCTATTTGTATACATTGTGATAGTCAAGCGACAATAGGGAGGGCAAGGAGCGTTATGTATAACGGAAAATCTCATCATATACGACGGAGACATAATACCGTTATACAACTACTCTCTAGTGGTGTTATCACAATTGACTACATAAAGTCAAGAGATAACGTGTCGTATCCACTTACAAAAGGCATATCTAGAGAGACAGTTGAAAGACCATCAAAGGGAATGGGGTTAAGACCTAGGACAAGTCATCATGGCGGTAACTCTACCTAGCAGACTGGAGATCCCAAGAGCTAAGTTCAAAGAGATCAAACAAAGTCATGAATGAAGGTTCAATATTGTCAAATAACTCAACCCATTCTCGTGATGAAGACAATGTTCAGAAATCAAGGTAAAGCATTAAGGCTTTTTTATGAGTCAATAAAGCTTAAAGCTTTTTAATGATTTGCTAAGTCTGGAAGGATATGACCAGATAGTGTGTCTTTAGGATTACACGTTTAGAAATCACCTATGTGAGTGTGAAGTGTAATCCGCTTCAAGGGGAATGAAAGTAAAGACCCATTCTCTAAGCACTCATGAAACCAGGCGGTGTTCATGGCTGAAACGAACACAACCGTGAGAACCATAGATGGTTAAAGATTGATTGTGTGACTTATGTTTTCTAGGTATACAATAAAACTTCAGTTCAAAGATATCAAATCTACCGATTGACCGAGTATATTGGATATAAGTTTACTACGGAAAGTTCAAAGGGAAACCTACTTATCCAGATGCAATTAATTCTTGCATGTAAAACACATACACGTCCGTGCATTCCTTTATTTTATAGCCATTCCCCATTCATGTAAGGGATTGTTGGTCTTTAAGCTTAGTGTAGCTTAATTTTAAGCTTGGTGTAGCTTAAAGAGAGTGGATGGAAAATGGTGGGAAAGGAAATGGAGGGAAGTGAAATTTTGAATTAGTGCACTTTGTCCCTCATTGGAAGAAGAAAAGAAAATCTATGTGTAAATATAGAGAAGCTCTTCTTCTAGCTCTTAAAGAGTTGAGAAGAAGGCAAGTCTTGTGCCGTCGTCATCGTCGCTCGCTCGGCTCGGCTCGGCTTAGGCTTAGGCTTCGGCTTCAGATTCAGATTCGGATTTGGTCAAAGATCGATTGATTGATTAATCTTTTTAGACAAAGGTCCGGTCCGTTTTTCTTTCTCGAATTATTTTAAATCCGTTTTTAATTTTTCCGCAATCTTCACACCTGTTCCAATAACTATGGCTATTCTGAAAGAATGCAAAACCTTTTCAGAAGTTCTGAAAGGTTGCAAAACTTTTTTAGAAATAGTACGAAATTGGCTATAAATATGCCTTGAATCCCAGAATCTTTACTTACTAAATTTTCTCATCTTCTTCTTCTTCTTCTGAACAAAAATATTCCAGTGTGTTTTACGACCATCAAGTGGTTCGCCGATCACCGGAGTTTTTGGTACCGATACGCTGGTGAGTTAAATCGTTCTATCATGGGAGGATATATTCCAAAACCTTAGGTACTTGAGGGGAATATTTCCTTAAGGACACACTATGTATTCAGTGGGCTTGGTTTATTCTTGTATTATTTATTTTCCAGAAGAGAAGCTGAGGACGCCTGGACTAACGCGCCCGCGCTAGTGGTCGCGTTAGTCAGGTTTCTTACTGTCCCAGATAAATTCCACTAGCACGGCCACGCTAAGCCCGTGCTAGTGAGGTTTCTCACTGTTTCTATATTTTCAGAAAATTTATTATTTTATTTTACAGTAATACATATTATTAACAACGACATTAGGGTTGTTCTTGAACAAAGACGACAGATTTTGGGGCTGAGCAACTTGAAGAGTTTGATACCTTTTTTTTCATTGTATTTCAATGTATTTCGTTGTATTCTATGTATTTCATTGTATTCATTGTCTTTTTTTTCATTGTATTTCAATGTATCTAGCTGTATTTCATGTATTTCATTGTATTCACTGTCTCACTATATTCCATGAATGTATTCATATATATTTTTTTAATCAATATAATTTATGTATTCAGATATATATATATGTATTCATATGTATCTGCAGTATTTATTCATATATTTTTGCACTATAGATGACCTGCTATACTTTATGTATTTTTATGTATTTAACTGTATTCAATGTAATTATATAATTTCAATATATAAATCTATTTGTAAAGATACCAGTAGAAAATATTTTAGTAAAGATACAACTTAAAAAAGAAAGGATGGATTGAGTCTCTGAAGGTTGCTTTGTTTTTTGGGTATTTTTCGGTTGAGAATCTTTTTTTTATAACTGGAAATACAAATTTTGTGTGTTATAATTGAGTTTGTTGAGTTATATTAGGAGTTTATTGTGCTAATTGATTCACTTTTCGTTTAAAAACAGCTGAATAAACCATGATTTGCGCTATTTACGTTACTGTATTCACAAACACATATCGTGAATACAGTTGAATACAATAATTGTCTAGCTAGACTTCCCTGTTTCACACCGAGTTTTGCTACTGTATTCATGGATACAGTAGCTTAAATACACTCTAAAAAAATTGAAAATATAGCTATAGAAATTAATATAGTAAATGATAGCTACAACTAGATAATAACTACTAAACAATAGTGATTTGTGAAAATTTCTCAACAATTTATCATGTGGACCTACACAAGAGGTCTGACTCTTATTGCATAATAAGAATGGACTTTGGACCTAACTCAACCTCAAAATTAACTCAAAAAGTGAAAAATGCCCCCGTTATATAAAGAATCCAGAAAACCCATCCATCTCCGATATGACGTGAGATTCCATCATAAAATTACCTATGGCTATTACCATGACAATAATATTGAGAATTAGGTTTCAGCGAAAACATTTTGTTTTGAAAATCCTAAAGTTTTAGGGATCAAAATTTGGTATAAGGAGCCTAAGGCCACGTTTGTTTTTATTAAGATTAAAATGTCTGAATCTGAACACATATCAGAATATAAAAATATGTATTAAGATTCAGATGTTTGAATATGAGTATACAACTGAATAATTAATATGCTGTCTTTGGATCTAAACATTGAATGATTAAGACGATTTACTTTTAGTATCTGAATATATGCAATTTATCTATATTTAAACATAGCATGTATAAAATTTAAATAAAATAGTTAATTAACAAATAGACTAAATGGTCTGGGTCTGAATAAGTAAGGGTAAGATCTAAAAAACAAATGCACTTAATAGATTGGATCTGAACGATTAAGATCCAGACCTCCATTAAGTGCAAACAAACGAGGCCTAATACTCTCTATTGCGGAAATCTTAGTAAATATGCTTGGTATTTTAGAAAGAAATCTTATTTTCAAAGTTCCAAATTAAAGAAGGAAAATATATCATTTAATCATGATTAAATAATAAAAAATTTATATAAGTATTTTGTATCAATTGATT
Source organism: Nicotiana knightiana (assembly GCA_005239525.1). Taxonomy (NCBI): domain Eukaryota; kingdom Viridiplantae; phylum Streptophyta; class Magnoliopsida; order Solanales; family Solanaceae; genus Nicotiana; species Nicotiana knightiana. The sequence goes on along the minus strand of ML411963.1, from coordinate 76,226 downwards.
TAGTACAACTACCGAATTAAAATAAATTCTTTTCCTTCTTATCGACTAAAAAGTTCTTCTCCTAACATTATTTCATAGGTGATAAACACTATTCATCCACTAATTTAGTAAGTTGTATATATATCATTAATTTCACTTGCATGAAATTTCTTCTTCCCTCCGTTTCTAATATATTTTCGTTTCTTTCCGTTTTCGTACTTAAATAAATGTATGAAGTGATCGGATTCAAGTTTCTATATACGATCGTTTAAAGCCTTGGAATAACGATAAAAATAGTCAATGTATGACGTATAAGTCATAGGTTTGTGTCGTGAAAGCAGTCACTAATATTTTCGTTAGTATAGACTGTCCACATCACACACTTAGAAGTGTAGCCTTTCCTCGAACCTTGTATAAAAACAAAATACTTTATGCGTTAGACTGTCATTATTTTTTGGAACCGCAGGAAAACCAGCAACCGCTACAATCTCTGCCACAACCTTTATCTTCGGGTGAGCACTCTGTGCGCATTAGGTAAACTCCCCACTCTGTCATAGCCTGTAAACCACACCGAAAATATAAATCGCATTAGGAGACTGTCATTTTTTATCACTTTTAAGAATTTCACAAATGGCATGGGACAAATTTTGTCTACTTCGGCATGCTGCTTTTAGTAATATTGGAATATGAATTGGACAAATAGATTGTTCCAAAATATAATTTATATTGGCGTGATGTATGTGTTAAATCTAGGCCAAGCAATTGAAATATGTTGCTAAATGATATGGTCAAACTCAACTAGTTATTTTAGTCAAAAAATATGATAACTTAATCACTTCAGGTCTTTGGCTTATTTACTTACTCTATTAGTTTCCAATACCTAATAATTATTTTTTGTTTCTATTGGGTAGTTGGTAATAAACAAACACAAAAATCCACTTCTTACTTACTACTTAAACTAAGGAAATTTTGGATTTTTCTCATACTTTTCTTTTGTCCTTTTTCTTTTTCTCTACTACGTGGATTATATTGATTGGACAGAATTTTTAAGTTATGCAAAGTTTTTCTTTTTCTTTTCGTCCCTTTGTGCGGGAGCGGGGTAATAGGATGGGCGGTGACGGAAAATAAAAACTGAAATTTGAAAATAAAAAGCCTTTTTGAAGTAAGGAGGTGGGGTGGATAGGCATGGGGTGGGTTTAGGTGGGTGAGTGTGGGGTGAGTTGATTTGCCACATAAAATTAGATGAAAATATAAATAGGAAAAGAGCCTAAAAAGAATAGATATATCTACTTATCACAAATATGAAGAAAAATAATTTTTTTTTTTACAAAAAGAAAGAAAATGTTTCTTTCTTTGTTGTGATTTAACTAATACAAAAGCGATAACGAATTTCCAAAAAGAAGAAGATTGTTTAGTTCATTTTATATGGAAATAATACTTATGTTCCTAACCTAACAATTTAGATATTTTGGTTGCAAGTTCGCTAGAGGATTTGGTAATAGTTTCCAAAATTAGTATAATTACATGCTAAACACAACTATTTTTCATAAAGTAAAAGGCACTCCATACTATTTTAACAAATTCTGATAATTTCATAAATATGTTTTCCTAATAATAAAACATTATTTTGTCAATACTTAAAAGAATTCCAAGTTCGTGTTTCTCTAAGTCAACTAGGTCAGGATAGCACGTCAATTTGGTGGTAGACTGGTAGGTAATATAAAGCCAAAAAAAAAAAAATAAAAAAAAAATAAAGAGCACATTTCAATTTTCTAGAAGCTGCCTTAAAAATAAAAAGTCTCTAAACATGATAAAATTTTTGTTTTTTTCGCAATAAAAAATTTAGTACCTTGAGAAATGAGAAAATTCGTTAGAAGCTTCTAGATATTTGAGAGATGAAAATATCTGTTTTTTTAATTTTCTCTTAACTGCCAACTGTACAAGTTGTAATGTATTTGTATACACTGTACAAACGACCTAACTAACTTAGCATATGTACAAAATTTATGTTGGTGGAGTACAGTTGTATTGGACGAGTAGGATTAAAAGAGACCAACATCTCCGATGCTGCCACGTGTTAAGTCTTGTGTTTCACTTATCAGCTACTCTTGTAACCGACTCATTTGTGTAAAAGCCCTATAAGAGATTGTGAAAAAACCTAGCCACCAATAACCTGGGCGGCCAACTTAGAATCATCATCGCCAACACCCCCCCCCCCCCCCCCCCAAGGTGGAGGGTGAAGATTGAACCCCAGCTTGCCTAACAAAGAGCGATGAAGCGGACTCGAGAGGGGTTTGGTGAATATGTCAGTGAGGTGTGAGTGTGACCGAACAAAAGTTAAGGAAATCAGATCAACCTAAAATTGTTGATGCACGGAGTGGCAATCAAGCTCCACGTGCTTCGTGCGTTCATGAAAGACAGGATTTTTGGCGATATGAAATCGCTGCCTGACTATCAGAGTGAAGAGGGACATGCAAGGTCGGCGAAATAGAAAGGTCATCAAGGAGACGAACAAGCCAAGTGAGCTCAGCAACCACTCTACGCATGGATATGTATTCAGCTTCGGCGGAGGAAAAAGATACAGACGGTGGTGGCTTCTTGGATTTCCAAGAAACAGGGCAACCACCAAGGCTGATGAAAAACCCACTAATAGAACGATGAGAGTCCGGGAAAGATCCCCAATCAGATTCGCAAAAAGCCAGTAAACCAAATGATGGAGCAGCAGACATAAAAAGGCCCATGCCTGGGTCAAGCAACAAATAACGGAGAGCAGAGCAACAGAGAAATGAGAGTCACACGGGGCCTGCATGAATTAACTCAAGTGCTGGATGGAAAAACTCAAATCTGGGCGTGTATGGGTCAAAAAGTTTAATTTACCCAAAAGACGACGATACACAGTAGGGTCAGAAAGCAGATAACCATCATTAGCATGCAACTTAATAGAAGGATCCATAGGAGAGGAAGCAGTGGTTAGGACAAAGCAGTCAAACTCAGAAAGCAATTCAGGAGCAAATTTGTGCTGACTCAAAATGATCCCATAAGACTCATGAAGGATTTCCATCCCCAGAAAATAAGATAAGTGCCCTAGGTATTTGGTTTTAAATTCAGCATCTAAGAACGATTTTAAATCATCTAATTCCGTCACATTGTCGCCTGTAAGAAGTATATCATCAAAATACACTGCCACAAATGAAATAGAATCCTTTGACTTCTTATAAAAAAGAGAGTAGTCATTCAAAGAATGACTAAAACCCTTGAAATTAAGGAAAGCTGTAAGGCGAGCATATCATTGTCTCGAGGCTTGACGAAGACTATATAAGGATTTCTTTAAACGACAAACTAAATTAGGAGCGGGAGGAGAAATGCCGACAGGGAACTTCATATGAACCTCCTCATGCAAATCACCATGTAAAAATGCATTATTGACATCTAATTGGTACACACCCTAGCCTTTCTCAACTGCCAATGCTAAAATGCATCTAATAGTGGTCATCTTGACCACAAAAGAGAAAGTCTACGTAAAATCAATACCTTCTCGTTATACATCAACTCTAATAACAAGCCTAGCTTTCAACCTCTCAACACTCCTATCAGACCTTAACTTTACCTTATAAACCCATTTGCAAGGGATAGCCTTCCTCCCAACAGGCAATGGAACAACCTCCAAGTCTCATTGGCTAACAAAGCATCAATTTCCTTACTCATAGCTTCCTGCCAACCTGGGTGTAAGGCTTCCTCGGACTAGGAAGTAGGCTCATGGATTTGAGGCAAAGAGCTCGGCAGTTTCTGATTAGAAAGAGATAAAGTGGCAAAAGAAAAGTGTTGAGAAATGACATGAGTAGGAAAAAACAGGAGGTGGGCACATCAGTAAGATGAACAGTCCCACAAACATAATCAGCTAAGTAAGTAGAGGTTTTATGCTCTCTAAAAGATTTGCACAAGTCTGTTCGAAAAGTAGGGGAAGATGAAGTAGGAGGGGATGGAGAGTTAGAAATAGGAGAGGACAAATAGGAAATAAGAGAAGGAGAGTCAGTAGAATGAATAGCGAAAGAAGGAGAAGCAAGAGAACTATCAGGAGAAGGGGAACAAGGAATATGTGTAAAAACAGAATCATTAGGTGGAGACACAGGAATGGGATCACAAGAAGAGAAAGGAGTAGGAAATAAAGGTAGGGGCTCATCCTGTAGAATAGACAAAGGAAATATGGTTTAATGGAAAACAACATTTCTGGATACAAATAGTTTGCGTGTCTATATATATAGTAGCTTATAACCCTTTTTACCATAAGGATAACCCAGAAATATGTAAGCATCAGCCTTAGGATCAAGCTTTCCTCAATGGTGGGATAAAGTAGAAGCAAAGCATAGGCATCCAAAACTTCGAAGAAATTTATAATCAAGAGCCTTGTGAAACGGAACCTCATAAAGGGTTTTATACTCGAGAAGTTTAGTAGGTAACCTGTTATTAGAAAGGTAGCAGTCAACATATATTCACCCCAATAACAAATAGGAACTTTGGATTGAAATAACAGAGCTCTACATGTTTCCAAAAGGTATTTGTGTTTCCTCTCAACAACCCCATTTTGTTGAGGGGTGGTAGTACATGATGCCTGATGAATGATGCCTTTAGAAAGAAGATAAACAGTGACATCATTACTACTGCACAGTTCAAAAGCATTGTCCGACCTAATCTTTTTGATTTTGGTGTTAAATTGAGTCTCAACCATAGAAATGAAAGATTGTAAAACAATGAAGGCATTGCTTTTAGTACTCAACAAGTAAGTCCAAGTACCCCTACTATAGTCATTCACTATTGTAAGGAAGTACATAAAACTAGGGGTGGGCATTCGGTATTTTGGTTCGGTATTTAATAATTTCGGTACGGTATTTCGGTATTCAGTTTATCAATCGTGCATACCAAATACCGTACCAAAATATTTCGGTACGGTTCAGTATTTATTATTTTGGTTCGGTACGGTTTCAGTACGATTTTTATTTAATATTCGGTAATATAGAACAACAAAAATCTGATAAAAAGAACAAGCTTTATAAATGCAGCTCCAAAATTATTATCAGTGCAGCTAAGTAAGTGCATCTGCTCCAACAACAATCTCCAATATCTCGCCAGTGATCTTCGCCTGCCTTTCCCGATTATATGCAATCGAAAGATTCCTCTTCAACTCAACATCAACAAGCTTTACACATTATTAATGAGAATTGGATGCAAGAATTTCGCACTGCTGCAATCCACTACATTCTCAGCGTTAGCAATCAAAAACCCCATTAATTAATTTCTTTATTTATTATCACAAAGAATTATACTCATTTTTTTTATACGGGGGAAAGATTTCAGTTTAGAATCCACACAGTTTACACGGCAGTCATATATCTTGATAGGTTTCTTGCTACACGGACAGTAATTAGGAGACAAAACTGGTCAGTAAGGGTAATAACAACAACTTGTTTATCAGTGGCTGCAAAAATGGATGAAAGAAGAGACACATTGCCATCATTATCAGAATATCCTATGGAAAATTTTGAATTAAATAGCAACCCAATTAATGCTATACGGATGACGGAAGATTTAATTTTAGATGTCCTCATCCACATCGTGGCATTACTCATTGCATTCATCCTAGCAGCAAGCTTACTTGCAAATGACTCTTGAAGTGCTCTCAAAATCTGGCTATTCAAATAGAGCGGCATCAGAGCATCAAGAATCTGAGCCGGATCTTGCTCAAACTCTAAATTACACAAATAATCAAACTTTATACAAGCAAAATGCAGTCTGCTCCAAGAAATGGAGACTGCCGGACAACACTGTAGCAGAAAAGAACAAACAGATAATGCAAACTTTATAAATGCAGCTCCAAAATGCAAACTTTATAAAATACAAACTTTATAAATGCAGCTCCAACTGTTCTGTTACACAAATAGAACAACAAAACACAACAAATTGGGAATGGGAATTAAATTGGGCTTGGCAGCGTCGCTTGGGGCTGGCCGGCTGGGCACTGGGTGGGTAGATATAGGTAGGGTCCAAAAAAAATGTCCTTAAAATTTTGGTATATTCGGTATTTCGGTATACTGAATTGTTAAAATTATAATACCAAGAACCGAACTGAAATACCGAAATACCAAAAATGTAATACCGAATTAGACCGAAATACAAAATTAATTTGGTTCGGTCCGAAATTCGGTTTTTTAGATTTTATGCCCACTCCTACTTAAAACCATCATGAGTAGAAGCTTTATAGGGACCCCAGGTATTTATATGAATCAATTCAAAGGCATGTGATGAAGTACTGGTGCTAAGTGGAAAACGCAATTTATGTTGTCCAACCATAGGGCATATAGTACAAGGAAAATCATTTATGTTAGAGTTGTGTTGCATACAACCAGGAATATATTTCATACTGGATGGTGGAAAATGCCCCAATCTAATGTGCCATAAATTTGTGCAGGAAGCAGTAGAACTAGACATATAAACAATGGAACTAGATACTAAGGGTAAAGTAGAAAATTTAGCACACATTTGATTAGAAACAAATTGAGAAACTAAATTCTTATGATTTGTTTGCGGGGAATCAAGAGACTCAGCAAGCTGATGAGTGGAATGAAGAAGATACAATCCAACCTGAATTTCACCGAGAACGAGAGGCCTCCTCAAGGAAAGGCCCTGCAAGAAACAGGAAGAATCACTGAAGGTAAGAATGAACTGAAATTGTTTGCAAAGTTTATGCAGAAATTAAGTTGAACTTAGAATCTGGTACAAATAGGACTGTTTGTAGAGTCAACTGAGGATGGACAATGACTTGTCCGGCATGTGTAACTTTTTGAGAATTAGGTAGAGTGACATTGATAGATATAGACAAAAGTTTCGCACTAATCATAATGGTATGATCATAACTCATGTGTTCAGATTCCCCAGAATCAATGCTCCAAAATGAGTTTTGGTAGGCTTAGGAAAGGGGTTAAAGTGAGACAGAAAGATACTAACACAATTGGTAGTGGCATGAGTGTCAGAAGATGATGCATTGTTTTGACTGACTTTAACTTGTTGAAGTATTTTCATTAATTGAGCAAGATGATTTTAGTAATTCCAATTGTGGCTTCATTCTTATTTGTGTTCATCTACCCTAGATTCTCTTCTGAAAATACAGTATTTCCTTGAGCTTAAGAGTGATATCTGGCTTGTCTGTTACCAGCAGTTTTAGTATTTTGTGGATATCCATGAAGCTTGAAACATCTCTCAATAGTATGCCCTGGTTTCTTGCAGTAGTTGCAGAAAAAATTCTTTCTATATTCCTGATTGTTTTTGTAAGAAATAGGCCCATTTCCTGCATTTAGATTAGGTTTCTGCCTGCCTTGTCCAAAATGTTGCCCAGGTACAACAAAAGAGCTAGAATCATTAGGGTACTGGGAAACACTTTGTATACTCCTCTGTCTTTCTTCTTGTAGAAGTAAGTAATATGCTCTGTCAATAGTAGGGGAAGACTGCATCATCATTATGTTTCCTCTAATTCATGTATATGTCTCGTTTAATCCCATTAGAAACTAAATCAATTTTTGTCTTTCTTCTATAGCATTATTCTTCTCAAGTGAACCATATTTACAGTCCATACAAATGCATATTGCCCTAAAGTCAATAAGTTCTATCGCATCCCATATAGCTTTCATTTTGTTAAAATATGTTGCAATATTACTCTATTCTTGCACAATTTCTAACAATTATTTTTGCAATTCAAATGATTGTGCAAGATTGGATTGACCATACCTGTCCTCAAGCTGTTTCCATAAAATCCTCATTGATTTGGAATGAATCACACTTCACCTAAATCTAACTGTCAGTGAATTAAGCAACCATGTGAACACCATGTCGATGCATCTAATCCAGGATTTAAAGTCTGGAGCTCCATCTTTGGGTCTAGGTAAGGTTTCATCAATAGAACCTAATTTATTTTTGCTGACAATGCAATTAACACAGATTTTCTCCATCCTCCATATCCAGATCCATCAGAAAGAGGAGAGATAAGTGACATACCAGGAGAATCAGAAGCATACAAGTAGTATGGATGATCACAATCGATCTTCTCCATTTCAGTCACGATTTCAAATTTAGAATAAGAAATTAAAGCTGAAGATGTAGAAATTGATGGAGAATCCAGCAAATCAAGAATCTTCATAGACGAAGGCGTAGAAATTGGAGTAGAATCGAGCGAATTTAGATGAAATTAGATAATAAATCTAGAAAATTTTGAGAGTTATTGTTGAAAAAAAATCAAAGAAAATCTGGATCAAGAGTTCTAAGATCTAATACCATGAAAAAATTCGTTAGAAGCTTCTAGATATTTGAGAGATGAAAAACATATGTTTTGTTATTTTCTCTTAACTTCCAACTATACAAGCTGTAATGTATTTATATACAATGTACAAATGACCTAACTAACTTAGCATATGTGCAAAATTTATGTTGGTGGAGTACAACTATATTGGACGGGTAGGATTAAAAGAGACCAACGTCTCCGATGCTGCCACATGTTAAGTCTTGTGTTCCACTTATCATCTACTCTTGTGACCAACTCATTTGTGTAAAGTCCCCATAAGATATTATGAGAAAACCCTAGCCGCCATTAACCTGGGTCAGCCAACTTAGAATCTTCATCGCCAACAAAAAATGAGACAAGCTATGCTACAACAGATTAAAATATATAAATATTGTGTAAACTTATTGCATTATCAATATAAATAAATTATATACATGATTCTAATGTAGCTATATAAACTATTTGTGATAATTGATTCTGGCATGACAACATAATAAGTAAATTCTATGAAAAAATTAAATATGTTACTACTCTTTCTGGTCTAGCATTCACACACAAAGTTATCAAGTGTTTCTAAGATAGAACTTGTCGTCTTAAAAAATACATTTTAACCTCATCGCTAGCTAGATAGAGTTATTGCTGGCGAAGGATGGTCAATTGAATGGTCTTAGCCGGAAAATCATATATAAATATAATAAAAAAATTTGTTTCCCACTACACCAACCATCAATTTTCGAGCTACAAGGTTGCAACTTACCGAGGAAATAATCTTTGATAAGAGGGTAAGAAGGTCGAGAATTAAGGTAAAAGGCTAGTTGGTAGTCAAGCGTATCTCCTTTTTATACGTGTACTGTCAATATTATTCTCGTACTTTCTTATACTTAAATTTCTAGCACTACCATTTGTTTCTTTTATTTCCGTTACTTTATTATCTTGTTGTTGTTACTGTTTCTTGTTACTGCTCCCTTTCCATTACTATATTCTTTTCAATAATGCTGTGACTATATTTTTACTGAGCCGAGAGTCTATCGGAAACAATATCTCAACCTTTATAAGGTAGAAGTAAGGCCTACGTACGCACTATTCTTCCCAGATTCCATTTGTGAGATTATATTGGGTTTATTTTTGTTGTCGTTGTTGCAAGGTTGATTCACAAAATAATGCAAAAGCTCATGAACAAAGAAACATGTTGTTGACTCTTAAAATTTCTATGATCTCAAACAAAACGTAATGGACTGAACCCCAAACCCCACCAAAAAAGAATGTGTATTAATAATTTATGAAAAATCTCATCATCAAGTCTTTGGCTAACTCAGCAAATATGACTTATTTGGACCATTACTATCATGTTTTAGGTGGTGACAATTCAGAGTAGACGCGGTTTTGACAATTGTTTGCTATCTTTATTATCCAAAGAAAAATATGCTTTGAAATTCGAAATTTCAACATCAAATAAAGAAAAAAAAAAGTTGTCAAATATTACAATAATTTTAAAGTAAAAATGTCTTAATCCACGACTTAGGCTAAGTATTTTATGGGTAAACATTGGTGTTATGTTACTGGGTGGAAAGCGAAAGCAACAACGAACCACAAATATAATTATATTCACTTGAATTAACAACAATGTTTAATTTTATTCCACTTGGATTAATAAATTTCAATAAAACCAAAAAGTTAAAAATGTTGACTTAAACACAAATGCCAACTTTTGTCTTAATTGATTGAGATTGAGTAGTTCACGTAAATATTTGGTCCATGCTTTAACTTTTCTTGTAAAGTCAAGAAAAACAGCCGATAGTTAGCTAGTAGAACAACAAAATAGGACAGCAATTAATTCCAAAAGAAATGGAAACAGAGGGCTCTTTCCCGAATTAATAACTTAATCCATCGTTTTCGCTTGTGTGATAATTCAATTTTATAACATGTTTGGCCAAGTTTTTTCAAGTTCAAAAACACTTTGTTTTTCGAGAAGTGCCTTTCTTAAAAAAAAAGAGGAAAAGTTGAGGTGTATGGCCAGACTTTTTAGAAAGAAAAAAAATACATTTGAGTAGAAGCAGAAACAGTTTTCGAGGAACGAAACAAGGTAACTTCACCCTAAAAGTATTTTTTTGAAAAACACTTTTAAGAAAAATACACTTATAACCTATTTGGCCAAGCTTCTCCAAAGCCAAAAGCACTTTTTTGTTCTTCAAAATTTGAAGTGTTTCGCCAAGCTTTTAGAAGGAAAAAAATATTTTTGAGTAGAAGCAGAAGTAAAAAAAAAAGTAGCTTCTTTCCAAAAATACTTTTTTTGAAAAGCATTTTTGAGAAAAATACACTTAGAAACAGTTTTTAAAAGCTTGGTCAAACACTAATTGCTTCTCAGAAGCGCTTTTCAAGTTAATTAGCCAAACAAAAACTGCTTCTTACCAGCACTTTTGAGAAAAAGCACTTCTCAAAATAAGTTAGATTTTGTAACTTGGCTAAACATGCTATTATAAACACTTTTCAAAAGTTTGGCCAAACACTAATTGCAATCGGAAAGTACTTATTAAATAAATTAGTCAAACACAAATTACTTCTCACTAAAATTGCTTTTATGAAAAGCACTTCTCAAAATAAGCTGATTTTAAAAGCTTTGCCAAACATGCTATTAGTCTTTGTACCCCGTGGGGATAAGGTATTAGGGAATGTATTAGTACAAAATCAAATTATTATGTGTTTGGTTCGTCAATGAAAAATAAGTCTCCAAAAAACAATATACACAGTAGTAATGATTAATACTAATATTAATATGAAATTAAAAGTTAAGTTGTAAGGAAAATAGCTCACACATAAAGTTAAAGAACAAGTATGCAATCCAAACATTAAAACAAACTGGGCAAATAAGGCACACTGCGCTGCATTTAGCAATTGCCAATTGCAGGAACTAGTAAAATCTGAACATACAAATAATGTCACAACTATAATAAGAGATACCCTTCCAAAATCATAATTGAATTCAGTCTCATTATCTAACTGAAACATCCTCCCAAATGTCAGTAAACATCATCGTTCACCATATATCACAAATGTTACCATAATCAAAAGAACACGAATATGTTCTTGGAGCAAAAAACACAGAGTAATAACAACAATGAATGGAAAATAATGGGACTATCATCTTATATGTCCACCTTAAAACATCCACCAATTATAACTCACTACTACAATATCATATACCACAACAACAACAACGACCCAGTGTATTCCCACAAGTGGGGTCTGAGGAGGGTGAGATGTAGACAGTCTTACCCTATCCTGGACGGGCAGAGACGTTGTTTCCGATAAACCCTCAGCTAATAGAATGAAATCACAAAACATAGAAAAGTTCAGCCCATGAAGATCTCAAATTCCCAAACACTACCCAATTGAAAGATGATGCTAGCTTTCCAACACAAGGATGCAGGAAGAACTAAACTTAATTTAATGCTATGAACCACAAGGAAAATTTAGCTAGCAGCCAGGAACATGCTAAGACCATTTAACAAAGGACTAGATACATCAATATACCCCGGCCTTCATTTTTTATAAGTATTTTTCGTAATATTTCGTAAAGGGAAAACTGATATTAACAGAACTTATTCCTTTTTTTAGGAATACAAACACTAGAAAAGACAGATCTGCATGATCATCTCAAGGTCATAGCACTCCTTGAAAGGGGGTTGTAGTGGAAAACAAGAGCGGTTAGTGTCACAGCTATGAAATAAACAATCACATTCAGCTCATTTACAGGAGTTTCACAAGTTTAAGATACACCATATGAAGCAAAAAGAACAAACAAGAAGCATCAGACAGAAGTTCAAAGATGCAGAAAAGGAGCTCTTGTTTCAAAGAAGAAAACGAGCAGAAAAGTTAACCTAAAAACACAGAGCATCCGAATTTAACCACAAGGAAAGGACATAATCTTGCAACTACACACATGAGAAGCAGAAAAATACTTCACATGAACTAATCTATCTTGGTAGAACGCCTGCTCTGCAAGCAAAACACGGCATCAAACTACGTCAACCTTCACCTTTGCGAGTTAAAATACATTCTCCGCATCTTCTTAACTTGAGTTCAAACAAGCAACCAATATTAAAAGAAGCAGGCTCCTTAAATGGCTGATCTCTAGGGATTCGGCACATCTAATACTCTTGCTCTTGCTTGGAAGTTTATCAACGTTCAAAACAAGAATCATCCAACAAATTTAACATGATAAATGATTAAATCATTCACTTGTCACTTCCTTAGGGGCCAAGCATTACACCCCTGTGAGAATAGTTCAAGCCAAACCAATGAGGTGAAATTACTTCGAACCTTTCCGGGACAATCTTTAGTCCCTCCTCAAAAGAACTGAAGAGAGACAAAGAAAATCCAATAAACTACAAAGTTTCACTAATGAGCCATACAAATGCAAGTATGTGATTGCTTTTGTACACAACATATACACAGTTCATTTGCTCCTCACCTACCAATTTTACTTATTACAACTACTCATGGGGCAACTGAAAGTTCTCCATCGCAGTACAACCACAAAATTTATGAGAGACCGACATCATAAAACCACTTGCCTATATATCCAAGATAGCCACAAATTTGCTATCAACAGGAACAAGAGGGTTTGAAAGTATAAGGCTGTGGAAGTGACAACGGACCTCTCCTTGACTCATTATCATCCAAAAGCCTCTGAACTTTCTTCTTAGCGCAGTACTGCCTATCAAAATGCTTCACCTATCATAAGAAAAACATATCAATTAATAAACCTAAAATAGCAGGATATTCCCAGAAAGTTAACATGCTTCTCAGTTTGGTACACCGAAAAGCTATTTAAAAAATGAAGGAAACTGGGTTCTTTATTATCTTCCTTTCAACCAATTACACACTCTTGCCTTCCTTTATTTCACTGCAATTTTATAAAGATATAAGTACATTGGCTATCAGCTTTCTCAATATCCAAATGAAATTCTCTTTCTCCAGAAAACTAAAAACCACCAATTCAATCAATCACTCCGTTACACCTCAATCCCAAAGTAGTTAGTTGGGTTAGACTATGCGTGTATTTGGTTTGACGGAAATCATTTTTCTTGGAAAATATTTTCCGAGTTTTGGTTGGGAATGAAAAGAATACATGCTAAAGATTATCAATAACATTAGCAAATTGGAGAATGTTTTGATGAAATTATCAAATTCTAAAGATTAATAATAATGTAAAACTGAAGATTATGTACGGAAAATGACTTATGCCCATACGTGTGGGAAGTATCGGAAAATGTTTTTCCTTGGGAAATAACTTCCTCATGAGACACATTTTCATGGAAAATGAATTCTTTACAACCAAACACACCCTATGTGAATCAATTATTGTATCCATCTATTTCATTCAAAAAATACAGTCAATTATATCTATCTCAATATTCTTAAACCTTACTGAGATGAAAAAGAAAAAACTCACCCAAGTGGGTCGGCATTGCTTCACATAATCCTGCCTAGTTTTCTTGCAATCAGTTGGGTATAACAGCCCTACAGTCCCTGTTTCAGAGGGATTCTTGTTCGATTCTTTCTCCAGGCATGAATAAAATGCATCTCTCGCCTTCAATACCACAAATTCATTTCCCCCTTATTAGCTTTATCAATATTGATCACAATTCATACGAACATTAAAATAAAACACAAAATCACTACAACTGTCCAACCGAACACTTTGCTTTCAGCTCGTAATCTCTCTCTCTCTCACACACACACATTAGTTCTTTAAAATGTGTATATAATTTACGCATTTTATCAATATTGATCACAATTCCTACGAACATTAAAATAAAACACAAAATCACTACAATGTCCAACCGAACACTGTGCTTTCAGCTCGTAATCTCTCTCACACACACACACACATTAGTTCTTTAAAATGTGTACATAGTTTATGCATTTTATCAATATTGATCACAATTCCTATGAACATTAAAATAAAACACAAAATCACCAAAACGTCCAACCGAACACTGTGCTTTCAGCTCGTAATCACACACACACACACACATTAGTTCTTTAAAATGTGTATATAATTTATGCATTTTATCAATATTGATCACAATTCCTACGAACATTAAAACTACAGCTCGTCCAACCGAAAACAGTTCTTTCAGCTCGTAATCACACACACACACAATTTTTTTAAGATGTGTATATAATTTAACACATTTTAAAAAGGGTTTTAAGTTATATACAGTGATGATCAGTATTATTTTATATAGAAAGTTAGTTACTACATTTACAATCTTACAAATTAGGAGTAATGTTTATCAAGAGATTTACCTATAATTACCTTGTAACTAACATGATTGTTTCGCATAAAACTTAAAACTCTTTCAATAGAGAAAACAAGTATACCTTGTAGCAAGAGATTCGAGCTTTGGTGAGAACATCGGTGTGGATTTTGTCAGTGAGTTGTGATGTATACGCTTCCAACGCCATTGTTAAACTGCAATTTGGAAAATGGGGAAGAATTGTTTTTTTAGATGTTAAAATTACAGTATATATTCCTTGAAGAAGAAGCTAGAATGTTCACATAGGCCCAATAACTGGTATGGGCCCTTACGAGCGTAGTTGGGCTAATTATAGTTGGGCCGTTTGGGTTGAAGCAGTTGGCCCAAACAAAATATTATGTGCCTTTTTTCTTGTGGGATTTTTTCCAAGTTATACACTATGTGAAACATTTTTATCCCCCTACTCAAGTTTTAACTTAATTATATGGGCATATACAATTTACCAATTATATACATTTTAAAATCTAATGAAGATATCAATTAATCCACTATATTGTATCTGCGTTACTATCCCAGTGAAATTCCGACATGCAACACCAGAGAGAAAGTCCCCGCTTACCCCCTAGTAAAGATATGGCAGAGGCGTGAGAAAAATTGAAGCATGACAAGGATGCTACTAAAGGATCGTCATTTGCTAAATCAATCAAATGGAAGGGCAACGAAATCGCTGGTAATGACGATTTCGTGGATGAAAAAGTGATTCCTAAATCTGCAAAAAAATAAATCAAGGTTTCTCTTGCTGGCAAACCTTCAAAAAAGAAGAAGGTTCATAAATCTCCTAAACACATATCCCAACAGTCTTTAGACAAGGTAAAATTGTAATAATTACAATATTTTATTTTTAGTTTTAGTAAAAAAGTTGTTTTTATGCTCGTCCTGATTCCATCTTTTTTGGTTCCTTTATTGTAGAAATTTTGTCTTCATTACGTATATATCTCGTTGTTTACAAATTTTTCTAAAATTTTTGTGATTGCGGATTTGTTGTATAATATTTGAAATAATTTTTTTTAGGGTATGTATTTCATGACGTAGTTTGTTTTATTTGTTAATTTTGTTCTCTTGTAGATATTGTATTTCTTGTAATTAAATTGTAGATATTATGTCCAAGAGTTATTTTTCCCCCCACTGCTCTAAATGCAGGTTACATTGTAGTTTTCTTGTTCAATACATTTTGTGTAAAAAGAGGATTGTCAGTTTTATGTAGCTGCATTTACACTCTGTTTGGGTCATTGTTACCCATCGTTTTATAATGTATTGTATTGTATCTTATTGTATCGTTTTATAAATACAATGTTTGGATAAATTGTATTGTATGCTGTTGTTAAATAACATTTTGCTGTTTGGTTTAACTGTATCGTACTTTACTGTAACTCATATTTTTATTAAAATATCCTCAATTGTTTAAATATTATCTTTATCAAGAATTACGCATAAAAACAATTTAAAAAAAATTTCTTTTTACTAATTTATCACCAAATATGTCTTATCAATATATTAAGCAATTAAATTCAAGTAAACTCTAACAAAATCAGTGGAAATTTAATATTATTAAAAACAATTATAAGTACACTCCATTCCTAACTAGATAATAATAATAATAACAAAATAAAAAAATGTTAAAGAACTATGATAAAGAAAGGAACTAGAATTGGGAGAACAAAGATAATTAGAATTGGAGATAAAAACAAATTAGGAGAAAAAATGAAACAAAAGAAGGCAAAACACTTTTGACGTTATAGTTGGAAACGACAGAAGTTCTAGAAAAAAAGGGACGAAGACAAAGTAGGTTATAGATTGGAGATTTGAAGTTAAAATAAAAAAAGGTTAAGGGTAAAATAGAATTATGAAGTAATAAGTTAGGGCATAATTGGAAAGAAAAATAAAAAACAATCCCACCACACCAAATCAGTTGTTTTAAAAATGGGACTTTTTATTGTTCCGAAACAATGAATTTAAGGATACAATATAACCGATTTTAATGAAACAATCAAAACAAACATTGGTATGATATAACAACACAATACGATACAATGGGTAACAACCATCCAAACAAGCTGTTACTTTAATTATTTTATTTGTTTCTGAATTTGTTATATCACGACCCAAATTCTCCCTTCGTGAATTTGTCGTGACAACACCTAGTCTATACGACTAGGTAAGCCTAACACTTGCGGAAATGAAATAAAAGCATGATCAATAACAACTAACAGAAACGATAATCTAAATAAGCAACAAAATGCCGCTCGACATATACAATTATCAATTTTCGAACTGTACAAGATAATCCCAAAATCCGGAACACCGTAATTCACAAGCTACTAAGATGTCTTAACTGGTCTATACATCATTTTCTACAGACAAAGGGAAAAATGAACATAAGGGGATAGAGGGGGACCCGAGGATCTGCGGGCGCGGACAGATGTACCTTGAAGTCTCCGACAACAGCGACTGCAACTACGAGCGAGGATGGTAAGAGAGACCTGGATCTGCACACGAAAAACATGTGCAGGAAGGGCGTGAGTACACCACAATGGTACTCAGTAAGTGTCAAGTCTAACCTTGGTTGAATAATGACGAGGTCAGGTCAGTTCTTTACTGGTATATAAATAATATAGCAAGACAAGAATGAAATATCGCATTATAATAAATACTGGAATTGAAGAAGGAAGAAATCATAGAAAACAAATAGCTCAGTACACAAAAATGCAACAGGGGATCTCTCGAGATACCGTCTCGTAGTTCCAAACATAAATGTGTAGGGGGATCTCTCGGAATATCGTTCCGTAGTCCCAAAGTAAATATGAAAGACAGAGGGATCTCATGGAATATCATTTCATAGTCCCAAAGTAAATATGCAGTACATGGGGATCTCCCGGAATACCTTTTTGTAGTCCCAAAGCAAATATGCAACCAAACAATAAAATTCAATAGTTACGGCATGAAATTCTACAATTCAACCTAAGTACAAGTTAAGGAAAGACATGTAAATTCACTAAACATGCTGCACGTAGTTCAGGTAAACAGTTAAGGCAAGTAGGCATGCTATTCTAGTCTAGCAGGATACTACACATGCTGATAAGACTCAGATAGAAGGAAAACGAGTTATTACTTAGTAGAAATCGGATTTTTACACAATTAGCCCGTGTACGTACTCGTCAGCTCATGTACACGGCTCTCATATATATAAAAAAAGTACAAATCCTACGGGGAGTTTCCCCACACAAGGTTAGGCAAGTCACTTACCTCGAACCAAACTCAAATCAATCTGAAATAATGTTCTTTTCACGAATATCTGACTCCGAATGACCCAAATCTATCCAAAACCAATTACATAATATAAATATAACTACGAGAAACTAATCTAGCGGACATAATCAAAGTTAAAGCAAGAAATAGAAAAATCGTTCAAAAAGCCTCCCCGGGACCACATATCGAAATCGGGTAAAAGTTACCAAATGTGAACGCCCATTCACTCACGAGTTCACTCGTACCAAAATTATTCAATTCTGATATCTAAATCCTAATCAAAACTCAGAAATTCGGTTGGGGAACTTTTCCCATATTTTCCCAACTTCCTCACCTAAATTCCTTAATTAAATGAAGAAAACAACAATAGATTAATGAAATATAACCCAAAATCGAGTTAGGAATCATTATCCCAAAGCCCTATCTGAAAATCCCTCGAAAAATCGCCAATTCCCGAGCTCCCAAGTCCAAAATGAAGAAATGAATCAAACCCTCGATTTTCCCACTTTTCTATCAGTTAAATGCGGTCCATTAACCGCTTCTGCGGTACCGCTTCTGTGGCTAGAGCTCCGCACCTGCGGAATTTCATTACCTCCTCAGACTTCACACCTGCGAATATCTCTCCGCATCTGCGGATGCGCTTCTGCGCTAACTCGTTCGCTTCTGCGGAACCTCGCTTCTTCCCAGAATCCGCTTCTGCGATTACCCTTCCGTAGATGCGGCTCCGCTTCTGTGGCTCTCGTGTTGCATCTGCTACCACTTACCCTCATGCCTAAAAATTCACTTGCGACCCCATCCTTTCTTCTGCGGGGCCGCACCTGCGGACTTCCCACCGCAGGTGCGAAAACACCAGAACCAGCAAATTTCAGAAATTCTCCTAAGTCCCAACTCATTCCGTTAATCACCCAAAACTCACCGGAGGTCCCCGGGACCTCATCTAAACATACCAAAAAATCCTAAAACACCAAAAGAACTTAGTCAAACCTTCAAACCACATCAAACAACGCTAAAATCACGAATGATCCTTCGATTCAAACTTAAAGAACTTAGAATTTTTCAAATTCGACAACCGATGCCGAAACCTATCAAACCACGCCCGATTGACCTAAAATTTTATACACAAGTCAAAAATGACACCACGAACCTACACCAACTTCCAAATATCCAATCCTACCTCGATATCAAAATTCCTACTGCCGGCCAAAATCGCTAAAATTCCAACTTTCGCCAATTCAAGCCTAATTCTACTATGGACCTCCAAATCACATTCCGGACGCACTCCTAAGTCCAAAATCACCTAACAGACTAACATAACCATCAAAATTTAAATCCGAGGTCATTTACACACAAGTCGACATCCGATCGACTTTTCCAACTTAAGCTTCCAATTAGGAGTAGGAATGTAAATAGGGCAGGGTAGGGTAGGGCGGGGCCGGTCAAGCCTTGACCCGCTAAAATATTGACCCGCCCTGCCCTGCCCCATTTAGTCTTTTGTCAAAATTTTGTCCTGCCCCGCCTCGCCCTTCCCCGTTTAGCCTCTTTTTTATTTTTTATCTTTATTTTTTATTTTGCAATATGCTTTTAATTTCTTTTACCTTTTCAACTTTATATTGAAACATTTAAAATATTGTTTTTCCTTTGATCTTGCATATTGATAAAAATTTGATCTTTTGTCTGTTGTATTGGAATTTATGCCAAGTTTTATATCTTTAGTAGATTAATTGATGGGTGTTTCTATTATTTGGATTGGTGATTGAATACTGTGAGTTTATAAAAAACTAATGAAATAGAAATACTAAATACAAAAAATGAGTTCCAGTTTGGGTGGAGCAACTGCACATGTTAAGACAAACACAAATTAATAACATAAACACAACACACAGTCATTGCATCTCATAGACATAAAATAGAAGTACAAGACCAGTATAATCTCCAAAATAACGTGAAAGCAGTATTGGAGAATTCTTTAAAATCATAACAATATTAAATATGCCTAACAGTTCCAAACTAAACCTTTGAAGTCCATTCCAAAGAACTCTTGATCCTAAACTATAAAAAGTTGACCTGCTACCTGCCCTGCCCTATTTAATTTTTTTTAAATGAAGTTTTGCCCTGCCCCGCCCTATTTAGATGCTCCCCTGCCCTGCCCCGTCCTGACCCACCCTATTTGTTGTCCCTAATTAAGAGACTAAGTATCTCAATTTACTCCGAAAACCAAAGCGATCCCTTCCGGCAAGTCACAATATCAGAAAATAGATACGGGAGAAACAATTAATAGGGGATCGGGGCCATAACTCTCAAGATGACCGGTCGGATTGTCACATCCCCCCCTCTTAAAATAATTATTCGAAGAGACATACTTGAAGCTGTGAAAAGATGAGGATAACGGCTGCGCATATCTTGCTCGGTCTCTCAAGTGGCCTCCTCCATAGGCTGACCTCTCCAATGCACCTTCACTGAAGCTATATCCTTTGACCTCAACTTCCGAACCTGCCGCTCCAAAATGGCCATCGGCTCTACATCATAATTCATATCACCATCCAACTGAACCGTGCTGAAATACACAACATGGGGCGGATTGCCGATATACTTCCGGAGCATAGAAACATGAAATGTTAGATGCACACTCGACAAGCTAGGTGGCAAAGCAAGCTTGTAAGCCACCTCCCCTATCCTCTGAAGTACCTCAAAAGGCCCAATGAACCGCGGGCTCAAATTTCCCCTCTTCCCAAATCTCATAACACCCTTCATGGATAATACCTTCATCAAAACCTTCTCCTTGACCATGAAAGACACACCACGTACCTTCCTGTCAGCATATCTCTTCTGCCTAGACTATGCCATGCGAAGCCGCTCCTGAATCAATTTCACCTTGTCTAATGCATCCTGGACCAATTCTATACCCAAGAGCCTAGCCTCACTCGGCTCAAACAATCTCACCATAGATCTATAATGCCTCCCATATAAAGCCTCATACAGAGCCATCTAAATGCTCGAATGATAATTGTTGTTATATGCAAACTCCGCGAGCGGCAGAAATTGGTCACATGAACCCCCAAAATCAATGACACAAGAGCGTAACATGTTCTCCAATATCTGGATAGTGCTCTCGGACTGTCCGTCCATCTGAGGGTGAAAGGTTGTGCTCAAATCAATGTGAGTACCTAACTCTCGCTGCACGGACCTCCAAAACTGCGATGTAAACTGTGTGCCCCTATTTGAAATGATGGAAACTGGGACACCATGAAGGCGAACAATCTCTCGGATGTAAATCTCAGCCAACCACTATGAGGAGTAAGTAGTGCCAACTGGAATGAAGTGCATGGACCTGGTCAGCCGATCCAATCACCCAAATAGCGTTGAACTTCCTCGAAGTCCGTGGGATCCCAACTACGAAATCCATGGTGATCTGCTCCCACTTCCACCCTAGGATCTCTAACCTATGAAGCAAGCCACCCGGTCTCTGATGCTCGTACTTAACTTGCTGACAATTGAGACACCGAGTCATAAACCCAACTATATCCTTCTTCATCCTCCTCCACCAATAGTGCTGTCTCAAATCCTGGTACATCTTCGCGGCACCCGGATGGATGGAATACCGCGAACTGTGGGCCACTCAAGAATCAACTCCCGAATCCCATCCACATTGGGCACACATATCCAGCCCTGCATCCTTAACACGCCATCATCACCAATAATCACATCTCTAGCATCACCTCAGCAAACCCTGTCCTGAAGGACGAGCAAATGAGGGTCATCATACTGACGCTCCCTGATACGATAATAAAGGGAAGACCAAGAGACCACGTAATCCAATACCTGTCTCGGCTCCGAAATATCCAATATGACAAACTGGCTAGATAAGGCCTGAACATCCAATGCTAAGGGTCTCTCTGCTGCTGGGAGATATGCTAAACTCCCCAAACTCTCCGCCCAACGACTCAAAGCATCATCCACCACATTGGCCTTCCCTGGTGGTACAAAATGGTGATGTCATAATCCTTAAGTAGCTCCAATCACCTCCGTTGATGCAAGTTAAGATCTTTTTGCTTGAACATGTGCTGCAAACTCCGGTGATTGGTGTAGATCTCACAAGGCACACCATAAAAATAGTGCCTCCAACTCTTCAGGGCGTGAAAAATAGCTGCTAGCTCAAGATCATGGACAAGATAGTTCTTCTCATGCACCTTCAATTGTCTGGACGCGTAGGCAATCACCTTACCGTCCTGCATCAACACCGCGCCAAGAACAATTCGCAAAGCATCACAATAGATGGTGTAGGACCCCGAACCTATAGGCAATACCAATACTGGGGCTGTAGTTAAAGCTGTCTTGAGCTTCTGAAAGCTCTCCTCACACTCCTCTGTTTACTGAACGGAGCACCCTTTTGGGTCAGCCTGGTCATAAGTGCTGCAATAGATGAGAATCCCTCTAGGAAACGCCGGTAATACCCCGCCAAACCAGGAAAACCGCGGATCTCCATAGCTGATGACGGTCTAGGACAACTCTTCTTCACTTCCACCTTCTTCGGATCTACCTTGATCCCATCACCCAATACCACATAACCCAAGAATGCCACTGAGTCTAGGAAAAACTCACACTTAGAAAATTTTTCATACAACCTCTTCTCTCTCAAAGTCTGAAGCACAATCCTCGGGTGGTGCTCATGATCCTCCCGAGTCAGGAAATACACTAGAATGTCGTCAATGAGCACAGTGACGAAGGAGTCAAGATAAGGTGGGGACATACTGTGCATCAAATGCATAAAGGTTGCTGGGGCATTGGTCAGCCTGAAAGACATGACAAGAAACTCATAGTGACCATATATGGTCCTGAAAGCAGTCTTCGGGATATCTGGCTCCCAAATCTTCAACTGATGATAGCCTGAATGCAAGTCAATCTTGGAAAACACCCTGGCACCCTATAACTGATCAATAAGTCATCAATGCAAGGCAATGGTTACCTGTTCTTTACCGTAACCTTGTTCAACTGGCGATAATCAATACACATACGCATAAAACCATCCTTTTTCTTCACAACCAAGATCGGAGCACCCCAATGTGACATACTGGGCCGAATGAAGCCCTTATCAAGTAAATCCTGTAACAGATCCTTCAACTCAGGAGGAGCCATTCGTTAAGGAGGAATATATATAGGTTGAGTGCCCGACAACAAACCAATGCCAAAATCGATATCTTTGTCGGGCGACATGCCTAGAAGATCAGCTGGAAACACATCTGGGAAATCCCTCACTAATGAACTAACTCAACTGTAGGGGTATTAATACTGGCATCTGTCACATAATCTAGATATGTGTCACACCCCTTCTCAACCATTCGTTGAGCCTTAAGAAATGAAATAACTCTGCGGGGTGTATACTCTAAGGTACCCCTCCACTCTAATCGCAGTAAGCCTGGCATAGCCAGCCTCACAGTCTTAGCGTGACAATCAAGAATAGCATAATGGGAAGACAACTAGTCTATGCCCAAGATAACATCAAAATCTACCATGCCGAGCAATAATAAATTGGCTCTGGTCTCAAAACCACTAAGGGCAATCAAACAAGACCGATATACGCGGTCCACAGCAAGAGAATCTACCACAGGAGTAGAAACATAAACATGGGAACTCAAAGAATACCAAGATACGCCCAAATGTGGAGAAAAATAAAAGGACACATATGAATACGTAGATCCTGGGTCAAATAATACCGATGCATCTCTATGACAGACCGGGACAATACCTGTGATGACAGAGTCGCAAGCAACTGACTCTGAACGAGCCGGAAGAGCATAATATCTGGCCTGACCTCCCCCTCTAGGGTAACCTCGACCTCCCCGATCTCCACCTCGAGCTGGCTGAGCAGCTGGGGCGGTAGCTGGTGCTGGAAGCATGGCCAGAGGACCCCGTGGAGCACGTGGTGGCTGAGAAGTCTATCGAGGTACACCCCTCCTAAGTTTGGGGCAATCCCTCACCATATGGAGAGTGTCTCCACACTCAAAACAACCACTCGGAGGACGTGGCTGCTGTGACTGACTCGGGCCAGGTCTACTAGACTGGCCGCTAATAGCACCCCGAGCAGGAGGCACTCTAAATACTGGTGATGCATAATAAGGCTCCTGAGGCCTAGAAGGGGCTGGAACACCGCTGGCTGCTGGAAGAGCTGAATGAACAGAGCGACTCACATAACCCCTACCATGGCGAGCTGTTGGGGCATGAGCTCTAGAATAATAACCAGTCTCTCGAGACCTCTTGGCCTCTCTCTCCTCTCTATCCGAGAAAGCATGCTCTCCACTCTCCTGGCAATACTTACGATCTGATGATAAGAGATATCCATCTCCATCTCCCTATCCATACTAGTCCTAATACAGGGGTGGAGTCCCTCAATGAATCGCTGAACCCTCTCCCGAACTGTGGCAACCAAGGCCGGTGCATGTCGGGCCAACTCACTAAAAGATATTGCATACTCTGACACAGTCATAGAACTCTGGCACAACTTCTCAAACTCCACGCACCATGCATCCCTGCTGTCATGACCCAAAATCTACTAAGGTTGTGATGGCGTCGGACACCACCGTCAGGCAAGCCAATCATTAATTAGTTGAAATAAATTCATGTTTTAACATCTTTTCCAAAATCGTTACCTTTCACTTACAAGTTATAATAGCGAAATAAAATTTTATCAAATAAATACGACAGGTAAACCATTCCATTTATTAAATTAAATCCCAAATACATCCCAGAACCCGGTGTCACAAGTGCATGAGTAGATTCTAAGAATATTTTTACAATTTCTACAAAGCTTGTCCAAAATACAATTGGACAAGGAAATTAAAATAAAATAATACAAGGAGACTCTATCAGCTGTGGATCACCTCCGGATAATGCAGGTCACCTAAGTCTCCAAACCAGTCACATCGCTATGAAGGTACCTGTGCAATAAAAATGCACAACAAGCGTAACATGAGTACGCAAAAACGTGTACTAAGTAAGTCACCCGCCTAACCTCAGAGAGGTAGTGAAGAGAGGTCGAATTAGACACTCACTAAGGTCCAACAAATTAATTTAGCACAATATGATATCAGTAATAGGCATACGAGGATGATAAAACAGTAAGCGTTACGGATAACTAAAATTCAAATAAATACTGAAAGTAAATAAACAGTTAGTACTTCCTCATTTACCCCCAAATTTCTTAAATAAACAATTACTTCTTTATTTTCCCCCAAATATCTTGTCACTTCAAAATCCATGAAAAACATTTAACAATTTATCATGTGCATACGGGATAAGGACAACCGGCCTGAGCCATAAAAATAATCATGTCTGTGCACTACCGAGGGTCGAACGACCCGAACCATAAGTGCATCTTTGCTATAAAATAATCATATCTATGCACTGCCTAGGGTCGAACGACCCGAACCATAAGTGCGTCTTTCACTCCGCCGTGGAGTACGACCCGCTCCCATGAGAGTGGGGGAAATAACACTCCGCTCACAGAATGTAAATTGCGAAGAGGTCACATGCAGTCATGCACAATCAACAGTCCATCCCGACTACATCGGGAAAACAAATTCTCAAGTAAATGACAAATATCTCTTTTAAAAATCACAAAAAATAGTATTTAAATCTTTTCTCGAAATTCGTTTGCCAAGTTTGATAATATTCAATAATATAACCTTATCCGGAATACAATTATCCACGGAGGAGTCAATTCTCTTTCTAAATGGTTAAGAAGGTACACTCTAGCCTTCGTGAATCATTGAATATCTCATCTTGACTAGAATCATCACCTCATTATGAACCAATTGTTGGTAATTGTCCTTCAATATATTTCACATAATCTTATCGCACTGATCCCTAATCCAATAATCTCGTCTCACCCAGTATGAATTGCTCAGACAACAAATCACCCCAAACATGACCAACAGTCTTACATGACACCACAACGCGCCAATAGGCCATGACTCGAACATGATACATAAAGAAATGACTCAGGAAAAGATTACTCGACTCACATAACTTATTATGAACTCTTCTCAGAAAATAGAAAGTATAACACAAGAAAAATAAATATAGGAACCTTACTCGTCAGCACACTGTTGCGGCGTGCAACCCGTTCCAAATAACATACTCGTGACGGCGTGCCATCCGATCCCATCATAAAATTCACATAAGGAAATATACACGGAGCTGCATTGCTCACTATTACACATTAACGAATATCGGTCACAAGCACGCTAAGTGCATAATACCATCCTGCGGAGACTGATAAGGCCATATGCTACAAAACTCAAGCACAACTGAGGTGCGATATATATATATACTCTGGATCTCAAGAGCTATCCTGCTCAAATAATATCACCACTACGCGGAACCTAAACATATAAGAAATTATCAAGCCGTTTCACAACTCACACGGCACAATCATAATATTACATGGATTTGATGAAGACGGAACGACACCTGATATTCCAACACCCCTCCTTGAGGAGCGTTATACTGAAATGAACACATCTGCCTCACATGAAGCCCATAATCTCGTTTAAATCCATTCATACCCTTCAAGCCGATTCTGCTCGCAATGAACTAGGCTGATAGCCTTACCTGGGTCCATATTAACCCACTTCCTCTCATAATACGCAAGAACAACCATCATAGCCGGGACAACACCCCACAATCCACAACCATATGAACTGAACGCCTTCCAGGCATAAATCCTCAAATAAGCAATATTGCACTTCCTTATACTTGGTCTAGATCTTCAACCAATCAGGTGACTACATGTCACACCTATACAATCTTCCTGCGATCACGCTCCCACGACCTTCCACAAGGTAACAAGTCTGCACATCCATAACACTGACCACACTAAGGCCGCAAAACACATCAAGAACCCATGACCAGGGTACAAAGCCTCTTTCACCAAATATCGATCTCAGGTGACACTGAAGATAACACCAGCTTACTCTGAACTTCCAAATCACTTCTTCTTGCTCATCCGAGCTCATGACATCATTGTTATTACCGAACCGCAATCTCGATTCTTACTCTCAGTTACATACTGCTTACCGCACCTAACATGCCAATATGAGATAGTGCAAGAATTCCGTCATAAATTCTGAACCACTAATAGGGTGAACACTTCATCATATAGAACCCTTTTACTTTACTCAATTCAAGAGTACCATCTCAACACACGAGTGAATTCTCATAATCACTCAACATGCAAATCCTTAAGTAGTAGTCTATACCACCATAACCCTTCCGGGATCCGTCTACACCTGACATGCCATAGCACTCGAATGCTCCCACATGAAATCTATTACGACGGCCGACGAGCCCCGCACACACTGGCACAAACCACATGCATAACTTAATCACATCGAAGGAACTGATACTGCCGTAAATGTGCCATTTCAACCATGGCTAATCAATCTATCTTCTTTTAATCATCTTCAATTGCCTCTGGAATAATAGTAACTTCCTTCAACTCATAGCAAACTCAACCCTCACTCATCCCGAGTGACCTTGATTCACGAGACCATGCTGCCTAAATCCTGCAACCCGTCTCATACCCTCCTGATAATCTTTCTACAACCCGAAGTTTATTTCTCTCACTCCTCCAATACTATCCTACACACTGCAATTAGCATAGAACACTCCAATTATTTTCCCTTTCTCAGGAATTATACTGCAAAAGCTCAATTCTTAATCATACTGCTGCCTATAACCCTTAAACACCGCGTTCTTAACTTTTTAACTCACTAGGACCGCTATTGAGAGTCACCCACTCCGAATGGCCCGGAATACAATCGACTCCAAGGATATTTTAGCACATGAACATCCTCTCAATGAAGTACGTGACTGATTCACTACCCTTATAGCCTGCCTATGCCTTAAGCATAAATTCTGAATCTTTCAAAGCTTAACACTGGTCCAACAGGGCCAAATTTTGCACACATTCATTAAATCCCACGCACAATCACCATTTTTACTCCTTTCCCTTACCTGTAATAACTTGCCATTATGCCGACAATCTGCAACCCCATGATAACGCAATCCTACAACCCAACTGTAGGTGGTGGGACTCTCCCACGTAGCCCGAAACTACTCCTTGCACCACTCTAGACCCTGCTGAGATCCTTTCTCCTTTGTTAACATGATCTTGCTCAACCAATCCGTCCAATTCTTCCAAATTCTCTTTTTAGCACTCCCTAAATACTCAAATTATCTAGCATCATTCACACATTCTGCCTCCTACCGAATAGCCACTAGAATCCCTCGCAGAAACTTGCAAACCATGCCACCGCTAACCTATTCACTGGAGATAACCCACCTGTGGAAATCACCAACGGACACCATCCAACGACGCTGAAATGCACACTCTCTTCAACATCAATACCCCATCCTACGCCCTGCTTCATTTACCAACTTTACTAGTCCGTCCGCTCCTCATGGGCATCCATTAAATGCGCGACAATATCTCCTAATTCCAAGCTATACTGCATCCTTCTTCATATCAACAACTCCTCTCTGCTGCATCCCATCTCCCGCCGAGATAACCCACATTTCAACTTAAGCTTGTGGACCCAATCACCATCCACTCAAACTCTCGAACCTTACCTCAAGATAGGCAGTTGTCCTACCACTGAACTCCCGTGCCATGCTGCCACTCTCCCACTTGCCTCAATTCAATATCATTCTCTGCAGCTCTTAAACCAGCAGATCACCGCGTCTCCAAGCTCTCCGAGGATCTTCTTTCCCGAGCTACCTTCATTAGAAATAACTATTTAGTCCTGAAACACCACGCACCACGATCTCTAACAACCGCTTATTTAATACTACTTCACAACACTCTGACCCAATGCAACCGAAGAACCCATAGCACCGACAAACTTAACATATTCCATTCGACCAATGACGACGAGCTCACATCACAGGTGAATATCCCACCTTACTTGAAAACACCAAGTCTTACTACTTTATCAACCCCAACCGGACCATTCATAATCCAAATGCCTTTCCTCTGCCGGAACTAAAATACCGAAATCTCGAAATCACACTCTGAAAAGCCTCCCTTCCAGCCATTCATCACCCCCAACATATGGGCAAGTATTTCACCACCACACTCACATCGCGCGATAACCAATTGCAAGCATCATAACAATCTGAGCATAACCTCATGTCCTCAGAATCACATCTACTGACTGAAACAACATATTACTCTTCCGCAGAGCGATGGCAATAGCCTCAATCAACTTCGCAGGGAGAAATATCCCGCACCACACCCATAGCACCATTTCAATTCCTCAGTTTACCGATTCATAGCAAGCGCTTCACGACGCGTAAGATTGAGTAGGAATAAACATAGGCATAAGCCTTAAAGGAATCAAATCACACGAAGAGGAATCAACAAGGAAAGTACTCCTAATAGCCCTGTAGCCTCTCGAAGATAAGTAGACGTCTCCGTACCGATCCGCAAGACTCTACTAGACTTTCTCATGACTCGTGAGACCTAAGGGAACCTAGTGCTCTGATACCAAGTTGTGACGACCCAAAATCTACTAAGGTCGTGATGGCGCCGGACACCACCGTCAGGCAAGCCAGTCATTGATTAGTTGAAATAAATTCCTGTTTTAACATCTTTTCCAAAATCGTTACCTTTCACATACAAGTTATAATAGCGAATACAATTATTATCAAATAAATACGACAGGTAAACCATTCTATTTATTAAATTAAATCCCAAACACATCCCAGAACTCGGTGTCACAAGTGCATGAGCAGATTCTAAGAATTTTTTTACAATTTCTACAAAGCTTGTCCGAAATATAATTGGACAAGGAAATTAAAATAAAATAATACAATACGAGGGAGACTCTGTCAGATGCGGATCGTCTCCGGATAATGCAGCTCGCCTAAGTCTCCAAACCAGCCACATCGCTATGAAGGTACATGTGCAATAAAAATGCACAACAAGTGTAGCATGAGTACGAAAATAACATATACTCAATAAGTCCCCCGCCTAACCTCAGAGAGGTAGTGACGAGAGGTTGAATTAGACACTCACTAAGGTCTAACAAATTAATTTAGCACAATATGATATCAGTAATAGGCATACGAGGATGATAAAACAGTAAGCATTACGGATAACTGAAATTCAAATAAATACTGAAAGTAAATAAACAATTACTACTTCCTCATTTCCCCCCAAATTTCTTAAATAAAGAATTATTTCTTTATTTCCCCCCAAATATCTTGTCACTTCAAAATCCATGAAAAATATTTAACAATTTAGCATGCGCATATGGGATAAGGACAACCGGCCTGAGCCATAAAAATAATCATGTCTGTGCACTGCCGAGGATTGAACGGCCCGAACCATAAGTGCATCTTTGCCATAAAATAATCATATCTATGCACTTCCGAGGGTCGAACGGCTAGAATCATAAGTGCATCTTCAATCCGCCATGGCGTACGGCCCACTCCCATGAGAGTGGGGGAAATAACACTCCGCTCGCAGAATGTAAATTGCGAAGCAGTCACATGTAGTCATGCACAATCAACAGTCCACCCCGACTACATCGGGAAAACAAATACTCAAGTAAATGACAAATTTCTCTTTTAAAAATCACAAAAAATACTATTTAAATCTTTTCTCGAAATTCGTTTGCCAAGTTTGATAATATTCAATAATATAACCTTATCCGAAATACAATTATCCACGGAGGAGTCAATTCTCTTTCTAAATGGTTAAGAAGGTACGCTCTAGCCTTCGTAGGAAATTAGTTCCAAATTTAATAGCATCATCAATCTAATATTATTGGCAGGATCACATGTACAACACATAAGGCATGCTAGTGGGTCCTAGACTACCCGGACATGGCATAATAGTAGCTACGCACGGACTCCCGTCACCTCGTGCGTATGTAGCCCCCGCAGATAGTAGCACATACTTAATTATTTCACCTAGGGGGACAATTCCCCCTCACAAAGTTAGAAAGGAGACTTACCTCGCTCTGAAATTCCATAACCGGCTTCCAAGCCCTTCCGACGACTCCAATGGATGCACAACGCCCCAAAAATACCAAATAACGGGCAAAGCAATGAGAATTCATTCTAATACTCGTAACAAATTCAAATTATATACTTTCCCTACTCCGCTCAGTGAATTGACCAAAATGCCCTCGGGCCCACGTGCCCAGATTCTGAAATTTCTCGAAGATATACCCTACCCATCGTCTTACTAACTCAAATATACAATTTACTCTAAATTCCATGCTCAAATTCGTGGCTAAAATCCAAATCCAAATTTCTAGGTTTTCTTCAAGATTTCCCAATTTCCTACTAATTTCTATATCTAATTCCATGCATAAACCTTGTATTTAACTTAAAAGCATGAAGAAATTACTTACCTAGTAATGCATGATGACAATCCCTCTTGAAGCTCTCCTAAAATCGCCCCATCCATGAGAAATATGAGATAAATGGCCAACAAATCTCGGTTTTACAACATTCTGCCCAGGCCATTTTTTGCACCTGCGATCCGATCTTCACACCTGCGCTTCCGTAGGTGCGCCCAAGAGCCCGCACCTACGGCTTCTTTCTCCTCCAACCGGATCTGCCCCTGCGACCCATTGCCCGCATTTGCGCCTTCGCAAGTGCGAAAATTCCATCGCACCTGTGATCCCAGCCAAGCCAACCCACTCTCACATCTGCGACGCCAAAGCCGCACCTGCGGCCAAATCCTCGCAGGTGTGGTAACACTAGATACCAGCAACCTCAGCCTTCTTCAAACTCCAAACTTGATCCGTTAACCAGCCGGAATACACCCGAGGCCCCCAAGACCCCGTCCAATCACACGACTCAGTCCCATAACATCCCACGGACTTGTTCGAGGCCTCAAATCACATCAACAACACCGAAATCATGAATCGCACTCAAACTTAAACTTTATGAACTTTTAAATTTCCAACTTCTACATCCGATGCCGAAACCTATCAAATCACGTCCGATTGACCCCAAATTTTGAACACAAGTCATATTCGACATTACGGACCTGCTCCAACTTTCGGAATCGCATTCCGACCCCGATATCAAAATTTCCACTTCCGGTCGGATTTCTCAAAAACCTTCAAATTTCTATATTTAGCCAAATGACTTCAAAATAAACTACGGACATCCAAATTCGCGCCCCTAACTACAGAATCACCATACGGAGCTATTCCCAGACTCGAAATCCCAAACGGACATCAATACACTGAAATGCACTTCAAGCCAAACGTAGAAAATTTTCTTCAAAATATTGACTTCCACAATATATGCCAAAACACTCCCAGTTTATCCAAAACCCGATCTGGACATACGCCCAAGTCCAAAATCATCATACGAACCTGCAGGAACCTTTAAAATCCTGATTCGGAGGTCGTTTACTCAAAATTCCAATCTTAGTCAATTTCTCCAACTTAAGGCTTCTGGAATGAGAATTTTCTTTCCAATTTGACTCCGAACTTCCCGAATTTCAATTCCGACCATACGTACGAGTCATAATACCTGAAATGGAGCTAATCATGACTTCAAACACCTGAACTATGTGCTAGAGCTCAAAACAACCAGTTGGGTCGTTGCACCTGCGACTCTGAGGAACATACTCTCTAAAAAACATATCCGAGAACTGAGTCCATATGAGTGAGGCTGCCTCATCTGGACTACTCAACTCATAAGAACGCCACCACTGATAGGCTGCTCCTCTAAGCTGGAATGTGGTGAAAGAAACCCCACTCGTCTATGCTATGCCCATAGTACGAAGAATACGATGACACTCCTCCAGAAAACCCGGAGCATCATCTGAAGCTAATCTGCTGAAAGCAGGTGGGTGGTACTTCTTGTACCTCTCAAGTCTGAGCTACTGCGCCTCAGAAGTAGCTGTCCTGGTCTCATGCTGAACCGGAGCTACCGACGGCACAGGAATAACCTCTGGGGCCTGATCAACCTGGAACCTCTGCTCAGGAGTACGGGCTACGGAAGTCTGTGCCCCTCTCCCGGCCTGAGATGTGGCGGGAGCTAGTGGAATCAATCCATCCTGGGCTAAGGTGCTGAACATGCTCATGAATTGGGCTAGAGTCTCCTGGAGGGCTGGTCCAACAAGAGGAATCTTCGGTGCCTGCCCTCCAGCTGGAGCTGCTGGGGGCTCCTCTGTCGCAGCTTGTGCGGGTGCTCTGGCTGCACCGCGTAGTCATCCTCTACCCCGGCCCTGGCCTTTGGCAGCTTTAGCAGGGGGCTCGGGGTTCCTGATCGTCAGATCTCCCGGTACGGGTCCTCACCATATGTGAGAAAGAATAGAATAGAGAATTTTAGAATTTGATACTAATAACTCGCAAAACAAGGAAATCAAAGAAGTATGATTGTTCCTAACAGTTCCATAGCCTCCCGAAGATAAGTACAGACGTCTCCGTACCGATCCGCGAGAATCATGATACCTATGAACCTAGAGCTTTGATACCAACTTGGCATAACCCAAATTCTCCCTCCGTGAATTTGTCGTGATGACACCTAGTCTCTACGACTAGGTAAGCCTAACACTTGCGGAAATGCAATAAAAGCATGATCAATAACAACTAACAACAATGATAATCTAAATAAGCAACTAAATACCGCTCGACATATACAATTACCAATTTACGAACTGTACAAGATAATCCCAAAACTCATAACACCGTAAGTCACAAGCTACTAAGAAGTCTTAATTGGTCTATACATCATGTTCTACAGAAAAAGGGAAAAATAAACATAAGGGGATAGAGGGGGACTTCGAGGATCTGCGGGTGGGGGCAGATGTACCTAGAAGTCTTTGACAGCAGAAGCTGCAACTACGAGCGAGGATGGTAAGAGAGACATGGATCTGCACACGAAAAACATGTGCAGGAAGGGCGTGAGTACACCACAATGGTACCTAGTAAATACCAAGCCTAACCTCGGTCAAGTAGTGACGAGGTCAGGTCAGGGCTCTACCGGTATATAAATAATATAGCAAGACAAGAATTAAATGTCTCAGTATAATAAATACTGGAATTAAACAAGAAATCATAGAAAACAAACAGCTCTCTACACAAAAAAGCAACAGGGGATCTCCCGAGATACCGTCTCGTAGTCCTAAATGTAAATGTGTAGGGGGATCTCCCAGAATACCGTTCCATAGTTGCAAAGTAAATATGCAAGACAGGGGGATCTCCCGGAATACTATTCCGTAGTCCCAAAGTAAATATGCAGTACATGGGGATCTCCCCGAATACCGTTCCGTAGTCCTAAAGTCAATATGCAGCCAAACAATACAATTTAATAGTTACGCACGAAATTCTACAAGTCAACCTAAGTACAAGTTAAGGAAAGACAGGTGAATTCACTAAACATGCTGCAAGTAGTTTAGGTACAAGTAGGCATGTTATTCTAGTCTAGCAGGATACTACACATGCTGATAAGGTTCAAATAAGAAGGAAAATAGGTTATTACTAAGTAGAAATCGGGTTTTTACACAATTAGCCCATGTACGTACTCGTCACCTCACGTACATGACGCTCATATATAAAAAATAGTACAAATCCTATGGGGAGTTCCCCCACACAAGGTTAGGCAAGCCACTTACTTCGAACCAAGCTCAAATCAATCCGAAATAATATTTTTTCCACGAATATCTGACTCTGAATGGCCCAAATCTAGTCAAAACCAATTACATAACATAAATATAACTACAAGAAACTAATCTAGCGGACGGAATCAAAGTTAAAGCAAGAAATTGGAAAATCGCTCAAAAAGCCTCCTCGGGCCCATGTCTTGGAATCAGGTAAAAGTTACCAAATGTGAACACCTATTCACTCACGATTCCACTCGTACCAAAATTATTTGATTCCGATGTCTAAATCCCAATCAAAACTCAGAAATTCAGTTGGGGAACTTTTCCCCTATTTTCCCAACTTCCTCACTCAAATTCCTTAATTAAATAAAGAAAACAACAATAGATTAATGAAATATAGCCCAAAATCGAGTTAGGAATCGTTAACCCATAGCTCTATCTGAAAATCCCTCGAAAAAGTGCCAATTCCCGAGCTCCCAAATCCAAAAATGAAGAAATGAATCAAACCCTCGATTCCCCCCCCATTTCTACCAGTTAAACCGCACATGTGGTCCATTAACCGCTTCAGCGGCTAGAGCTCCGCACCTGTGGAATTTCATTACCTCCTCAGACTCCGCACCTATTAATATTTATCCACATCTACGGATGCGCTTTTGCGCTAACTCGTCCGCTTCTGCGGAACCTCGCTTCTTCCCCGAATCCGCTTCTGCAATTACCCTTCCGCAGATGTGGCTCTCGCGTTGCATCTGCGACCACTGACCCTCATGACTTAAAATGCAACTGCGACCCCATCCTCACTTCTGCAGGGCCGCACCTGTGGGCTTCCCACCGCAGGTGCGAAAACACCAGAACCAACAAATTTAAGAAATTCTCCTAAGTCCCAACTCATTTCGTTAATCACCCGAATCTCACCCGAGGCCCCCAGGACCTTAACAAAATATGACAAACAATCCTAAAACACCAAAAGAACTTATTCGAGCCTTCAAACCACATCAAATAACACTAAAATCATGAATCATCCTCCGATTCAAACTTAAAGAACTTAGAATATTCCAAATTCGACAACCGATGTCGAAACCTATCAAACTACGTCCGATTGACTTCAAATTTTACACACAAGTCAAAAATGATACCACGAACCTATTTCAACTTCCAGAAATCCAATCCGACCTCGATATCAAAATTCCTACTACTGGCCAAAATCGCCAAAATTCCAACTTTCGCCAATTCAAGCCTAATTCTACTACGGACCTCTAAATCACATTACGGACGCGCACCTAAGTCCAAAATCACCTAACACAGCTAAAATAACTATCAAAATTCAAATCCAAGGCCGTTTACATACAAGTCGATATATGGTCGACTTTTCCAACTTAAGCTTCCAATTAAGAGACTAAATGTCTCAATTCACTCTGAAAACCAAACTGAACCCTCCCGGAAAGTCACAATAGTAGAAAATAGATACGGGGGAAACACTTAATAGGGAATCAGGTCTATAAATCTCAAGACGAATGGCCAGGTCATCACATGTTATTTAGTTGTCTGCAATGTATTAATCTCGTTTGCTTGTATATAAATTGTAGCAATATTGTTGTTTTTTCAATTGCAGATTTGTTGTATGATATTTGAAATATGTGTTTTTGTTAATACATTGTCTACATGTTGTGTAAACAGAGGACTGTCAGTTATTTGTACCTACATTGTAGTTTAATTATTTTATTTATTTTTGAATTTGCCATTTAATTGTCGGCAACGTATTACTGTCATTTTGTTTGTAGATAATTGTAGAAGTATTGTTCTTGTGTTTGTTTTTTGTCTTTAAACATGTTTTATTAACTTATTTTTTCTTTTCATGTAGAATCGGACATTTTTTGCACCACATGATGTTGATTATGGCATCACTAGGTTTCAAACATTATTCGACCCTGTTGTTCCTGCCCAAATCAAGGTGTTATTTTTTGATAAGAAAAATATTTGTTTAAGAAATGTTTTGGGCACTTTCTTGGCATGCCCAAAAGATGTATCCAAAATCAGGCAATTCACCTTCAGGTGAGTATGAATTGAACATATCATTTTTTTCAGCAGAGATAATTCTTTGGACTGAGGGAGTTTACTGTTAATATTGACCTCAAATGTGTTACCGAAGTAACAGACTTTGGGTACATACCTAAAAATAATATTAAAACAATAATGAGTTATTTTTCAAACAAGGAAAAAATTGAGAAGTCGTACCTGAAACAAATTGTCTGTAGCTGTAGTTGGGTGAATGACGAGGATGAAATCAAGCTATATATTCTGTATCTTATAGAGTTTTTCCTCTGTCCTTCATAGAAAGAGAATGGTTTGATGGAACACTTTCGGCTCTAATTGGTTGACTCGGGGCAGTACGCGAATATCGCATGGGGTATAGAAGCTTATACACATTTGCTTCAGTCTGTTAGGCATAAGTTGATCCCATCCGTGCATTTTTATCTTCATCGAGGTTTTTCCCTCGCTATGCAAATCTGATTGTATGAGTTATGCTCTATAGTTAATACAGATATTTCTACAAGGGTTGACAATTCGATCCCCCGCATCCATAACTGACAACAATAAAGGACAAGATATGAATTTCTGCATTGGAAGAGAGTATGATCAAATCATTCCAGGTTAGGGTAAATTTTGTACATATGTTAATGGTAACACAAAATATTAACACATTTAACACAACAATCCACATGTTTATGGTACAAATAATATAACTACAAATTATATACATAAGTTGATTAACTCCCTTATATTGTTGTTTCACTCAGTTCACCAATATGATTGAAGACCCAGGAGAAGTATCTGTCGCGCCCCCTTTTTCTAGAAAAATCGGGTTTCGACATTTGACAACTCCTTTTGAGAGAAGGGAAAAATAATTGGTTGTTGGAGAGTCGCCACCTAACGGATTAAGGTGCGTTAGGGCACCTATAGCAAATAACTCAGATTATACCAGTTCGCATCACCAGAGATCGGGTAAGGGCTCAAATTACCTTGAGGGGAAGGTGTTAGGCAGCCCTCGAGGTCCTCAACGGTGGGTCCCAACCGAACTTAAATTATGCAAAATAGTCTAAGAAAGCAAAGAAACTATTTAACAGGGATAAGGGGTCCTAAATTTTTTAGCCTATAGGATCACCCCGTGCAACATAAATAATACTTCACAACTCCCTCAAGACGGGGGTGTTACTCATATTATTCAGCAGGCACAAACTATCATCTCCTTCTACCCGATTACTATTTTTGAGTTTTTACCTAAAGCTCTCTAGTCGATTCTACCTCGTGTCCTATTTGTACACTACTCATCCCTTACCTATGGTCCCGGAGGCATTGAGAGCTCTATTTAGGATGGTTCTAGACTGGACCTAAGTTGCTCAAAAAAATACTAGGCGACATACAAAACAATTAAGACTTTTCAAAGAAAGAGAGATATGGGCTCAAATTAACCTCCACATATAAATAGCAAATGCACGCAACTGATTTAGCAGGTTTTATTAATCGTAGAGTCCTATAGGCAGGATATCTATGTGATGTTGAACATGCAGTCGTATATAGAATCAATTTCTTAACGCGAGTATTGGGACCTACATGTATATTTGCCTACTGATTTGAGCTTAGCGCAGTATCTGGGCATTTCATACAATAGCGAATAACAGAAAATCACAAAAATATGTCCAGAACTATTTGTTTAATCCTATAGGCATGTTGTCTAGGTGATTGACAATGATGATCGAAGAAGCGCATTCAGAGTTAATTAGTAGAATCATATGGGCATGATTTCTATAATTGAACTGATTTTAACCCTATAAGCGTGATTTCTACAAGTGAACTGCTTTTAACCCTATAGGCATGATTTGTACAGTGAACTGCTTTTAACCCTATAGGCGCAATTTCTTCAAGTGAACTGCTTAACCCTATATGCATGATTTCTACAAGTGAACTTCTTTTAACCCTATAGACATGATTTCTACAAGTGAACTGCTTTTAACCCTATAGGCATGATTTCTAGAATTGAACTGATTTTAATCCTATAGGCATGATTTCTACAGGTGTATTGTTTTTACCCTATAGGCATGATTTCTAGAGTTGAATTGATTTTAATCCTATAGACATGTTTTCTACCATTAGACAGTGCATAAGAAGGAATTTACACATATTGGGCCAGAAAACAATTAAGCCAAGTATTGATCTTATAGGCATGGTTGCTAACATACAAATACTGGGCAAATTGATATACTTAAAGGCAGGATTTTTAACAGATCACAGTGTTAGTCCTATAAGCAGGATTTATAGCATGTAAACACAATATAGAACCTATACAATTTCAAAAACATAATATGGAACTTATAAGAAGAACCAACAGCACAAATAGAGACCCTATAGGTAGGATTTCTACCCGACTTTGCAAATAAAAATAAGAAACCCTTCCCAATTTTACTAAATACCCAAGAATTGTCATTACGGAAATTATTACGGACCAAAGTTAATGAATGAATTACAAAAGATAAAGTAAATCTATAGAGAGCCTTCAACAGGCCCAAATACACCTGAACAACCTAGGCCTTCAACCCATAACAACTCCAAGACTTATATTCATGGATACACAATAACCAGTGGTGAATGATTCACCCATAACACACAGAACCCAAATCTCTAGTGTGTCAAAGTTCCTAAGGGTTTCAAGGACCCAGGGCAATACTCACACTAAAGAACAAATGCTCATAAACAGTTCAAAGGAGACTAGAAACCAAACCCCAGCGCGTCAGAGTTCACAAGGGTCTCACATGGACCCCGAGCAGTGCTCACACTGGGGAGGTTAAGAACAGAACCTAAAGGACCTATGCATGGGAATATGCAACACATAAAGGGAGGCAATGGTTAAGGGACAAATTTGAAACATTCTTGATTCTAGGAAGCCAACGTAACAGAGTTCAAAACACAGAATATTAGACAACAATATTTGAACACATAGGAAGAATTACATTGAAGGGTCTAAGAAAACAAATTGGCAAGATTTGTTCATGCTCAAATGCATAGTACTTAATAAGTTAAGGTCTGAAAGGTCTAATTGGTTAGGTGTACATGCTAGTATTAAGGACAAGCTTTGTTTGCTCAACAAACAGTATTTAGACATGTTACGAAAGCAAAAAAAGCAAACAATCGTATGGAATCAAAACGAATTAAAGACATGCTAAAAGAAAAGTTAGCAGGGTACATGAGTGACAGATAAGGACTTAACACTGATCAAGCATAACAAGACAAACTTTGTAAAGATTCAAAATAGATGAACTAATAAATATTCTAGTATTACCCTAAGAGGTTACTAAAGATTCAGGGCAAGTGCAGAACTAACAAAGTCGTATATAGGAAGCAATTAAGCTAACACCTAAGAGGATTGACATTATTCAAACAAACAGTCTCAGAACTAAGAGTATTGATTAGAGAATTAAATTGGCAGAAACATGCTCAAAAGGTAAACTTTAAACACAATGGATCATAGACACAGGTTACAAATGCATAGGAATAAAATAGCCAAGGTACAGTAACTCACCAGTTAGGCGAGAAAAGTAAGAATAACACCACAATAGTCTAGAACCCAGAATATTTGGTCTTGGCTTTCAGCCGGCCAAAACCAGAGATAGAACGAGAAAGCAAAGAGAACACATAGCCAAATCTTAAATTTCTTAGTGAGATTACAGTGATTCTAGCTCCTTAAAGGGGAAAGGGGAGGGGTTTATATAGCAGCAGATATTGAATCGAGTGAAAAAGAAAAATTGTAAAATTAAACACAAATAAGGAAGCGGTACACACAGAATCAATAAAGAATCAGATTTGAAGTAAAACAAAGTAAACCCTAGTTTTTTTTAGGAAAATAAATATCAACGGAATATACATAAGAACAGTAGCATAGATGAATATAGACACGAATAACACTAAAAATCAAAGAATCAAACTAATTCAGGTCCGATCTAAAGAGATCTGAAAACACTATGTTAGGTCCAGATGAATATTGACAAAAGGAAAAATCGGGAAAACATATAAGGGAACAAAGTAAAATAAACAACAAAACAAGGAAAGAAAACATGCAAAATCAATTCTGAAATCAATTTAAGAGAGACATTCGGTAAACCTAGTTTTTTAGGAAAGGAGTAGATCCCAGAAATTCAAACAATATCGGACTCGCATAGTACAAAATCAAACAAAATATAGTCCAGATACTGGAAATAGAACAGAATCGGAGAGATAGTACTTGCCTTGTTTAGGCAAGTACTAAGTAACATCATAAAGAATCGACCAATAGCGAGAATATATTAATATGATAAGGAAATAATAAGAAAATCTCATTAGAAGGGGGATTAGGAGAAGGGATTTGGGGTGTGACGGCTAGGGTTAGGGTTCTTCAGAAACGGGGAGTTGAGAGAGTTTTGTGACCACGGGTGAGAGGGAATGAGGGGATTAGGGTTAGGGTTAGGGTTGGTTAGTTAAAGGGAGAGATTGAACGGGGGGCATTGATCTTGGGAGATCAACGTCCAGGATTAAATGAGAACGGGGCGGGTCGATACACGGGTCGCGATCGGGTAGGAGTACTTGGGTTGTTGATTTTGGGCTATGGTGGATTGGGCTAGGTATTAAAGTAGTTGGGCTGGGGTTATTTGGGCTGGTTTGGGTAGCCTAGGTCTGAAAATAGGAGGAATTTAGGGCTATTAGTTAAATACTCATTTTTAATTAATAAAATAATTCGTAAAAATGATAAAAACAAAATAGTAAAAATATTATTTTTGCCTAAAAAATGGTTAATAACAATTATTTAACACTATAAAAATATAAAAAGGTAATTTTTTTGCAAAAATAAAGTAATTATAAGCATGTATAGGCTATTATTGCAAATGTACAATTTTAACCTTAAAAATGCAAATGTTATTATAATAAATGCAACAAAAATATTTAAAACCCGGTATGAGTATAAATGATGAAGTTAGATGATAAAATCATCATAAAATAAATTGTGATGCATTTAATGATTGTTTATCTAATAAAATATGGGAATAAATAGATTTAAAAATCTTTAAAGTTATAGAAGAATTAGGAAAAATACTTGTATGTGTTTATGAGTCAAATCATGATGCATATGCACTATTTTGCAAGTATATATGTATATTTGAAATTCATGAGGGAAAATTGGGTATCAACAGTTGCCCCACTTTACCCGGGAAGGATGAAAGAGTTCTCGGGTAAAGAAATGATGATCGATTTTGATCGAATGGGGTGATTTGAAAGATATATGTCACAACCCAAATTCCCAACACATGGGATCGTGATGGCGCCTAACACCATACTTGCTAGGCAAGCCAATGTTAGAAATTTAACTAACCGTTTCCTTTTCAACAAATTACTTCACTACAATAAAACAATCTAAAGTAAATATGAAAACTACTATTGCCCAAAAATAATACCAGAATAATATTCGAAATGGCAATAACGAGCCATGAACTAATACTAACTACATGACTACCCTGAGTCTGGTGTCACAATCCACGAACTACTAAAGAGTACTACAAATAATTGGGCTGAAAGAAATATATCTTTATTTTGAACGAAATAAAATAGCAATCTAATTAGATAAGGGAAGACTCCAGGAATCTGCAGACGCCAGCAGATCTACCTCGTGTCTCCGCACGAGTAGAATCAACAACTACTTTCACCTAGCTTTGATCGGTACCTGGATCTGCACAAGAAGTGCAAAGTGTAGTATCGGTACAACCGACCCCATGTACTGAGTAAGTGCCGAGCCTAACCTCGACGAAGTAGTGACGAGGCTAGGACAGGACACCACATACAACCTGGACATGTATAAACATACTAGCAGCAACAATAGCAATTAAAGAGTTAACATTATATCTAATATTTGGAAGGGATCATACTATGGGGAATTTAACATAAGGAGTGAGAAAAACAACAAAACAACAATAAACAGTAATCAACAATAATTTAAAGCAATAAGAATAGAAAAGGAACTCGCACGGCCCCACCATTCGTGCTTTTACCCTTAGCCTCCCCATATCACAAATAAGCATACACGGCATCA
This sequence comes from Nicotiana knightiana, assembly GCA_005239525.1. Classification (NCBI taxonomy): domain Eukaryota; kingdom Viridiplantae; phylum Streptophyta; class Magnoliopsida; order Solanales; family Solanaceae; genus Nicotiana; species Nicotiana knightiana. The sequence continues at coordinate 33,609 of ML411963.1, read as the reverse complement.
CCCTTCGTGCTTTTACTCTCACAATGTATTTCATTCAGGCACGGCATCACCCTTCGTGCTTTTACTCTCACAATGTATTTCATTCAGGCACGGTATTACCCTTCGTGCTTTACACTCTTCCTCACAATAGAATATATTTGGATCATGCACGACATCACCCTTCGTGCTTTACACTCCGCCTTACCAACCACAGAATCATTAACAACATACAAAGAGGTATTTCATAGGAAATCAATATTTCATCATAATTTCTATTTTCATTTATCATTTCAATCTCAATTCAATATTCATAAGGGATTTCACAAGAAATAAGTGTTCCAACCTAGTTTCTAGCATCATTTGTTATTTAAATCTCAACTCAGTGTTCACAATATTATCCATCATGGTGGAACCGGATACCAAACTTCCAACATTTCAACAACAACGATAATCACAAGTAATAGGCTTTATAACTACCAAAATAACAATAATTTACTTTCACTCGCATGTTATGACCTGACCACAACGTATAGGTACTCATAACCTCACCTATACATTAGATTTAGCAACAGAACAGGTAACAAGTAGCCACACAATACCTATTCCCTCAAGCTAAGGTTAGACACAACACTTACCTCGACTTCACAGGCCACTCACTGCTCAAGCACTGATTTTCCTTTAGAATTGGGCTTCAGCTCACTCGAATCTAATCAAAATTGGGTTTAATATCATTAATTATTGATAAAGCTATTAACTTTAATGAAAAACTATGGTTTTTCTATATATTCTTATCAAAATATGAAAGTCGACCCCGGACCCGTGTCACGATCCGAAATCCTACCTTCAGGCCGTGATGGCGCCTGACGTTGCACCCGCTAGGCAAGCCAACGTGTTGACTGAATTGATTTATTAACAAGTGAAAGTAATAAACACTGACTAGATAATTGAGATAAAATGCGGAAGCTTAACAAAATCTAAATAACAATAGTCAATAACGAAGAAATCCCTTTACGTACAAAACCCAGAAATGGAGTCACAACCTCACGAACTAGTCTAAGATTTAGCTAAAGACAACAGTTGAAATAAAATGATATATCTGTCTGGAAACACTCAGATGACAGAATGAAAGATAGACAGTGACGCCGAGATCCACGAACGCCTGCAGAACTACCTCGGTGTCGTCTAAAATGGACTGAAGGATACTCCCCCTAACGATGTCCATTGGGTCCGACTGCGTAATCTGCACAACATAAAGAAGTGCATGTGTAGCATCAGTACAACCGACCCCATGTACTGAGTAAGTGCCGAGCCTAACCTCGACGAAGTAGTGACGAGGCTAGGAAACGAAAACAAATATTACCTGTGCAGTTCAATAATATAGCATAAATAAACAAGAAATACAGCTACGGGGAAGAACATGCTGGGGATGACAGGGAAACAATTGATAAAACAGTAGAATCAAGTACTAACTGGAATGTAGAAGTAAAACAGGAAGTAACAACTCGAAACAATTAAAATAGATAGGAGAAGGCACGACATGACCCCTCGTGCATAGCCTCACAATCACTCGGCACAGAATGTCCCCTCGTGCATAAATAAAAAAGTCACTCGACACGGAATGTCCCCTCGTGCATAAATAATAATCACTCGGCACGGAATGTCCCCTCGTATATAATGAATATAAAAGCAACAATTGAGATGAAATCTTAACAATACGACATTTCAAATGTACATCAATAATCAAAAAAATTCTATTGTCCCGGCAAGGGACTCAACTATAACCAATCTCACTCAGAAGTATAATGTCAACAGTAAAACCCTCGACCGAACACATAATCAATAACTTTCTACGTCATGAAATAACCTCAAGGTACCATTTCCAGGGTCCCCAATAATTCACAGCATAGAGAATATCAAAGAACATTAAATAACTCATCAAAATTCGGCTCACGGGCATGCTTGACCACAACATATAGGTACCCGTCACCTCACCTATACGTTGGACATGAAATACACATAGCAAATAACACTCTATACCTATTCCCTCAAGCTAAGGTAGTCCAAACACTTACCTCGGCTCCAAGAATGCAAGTCAAGCCTCAATCACGACCTTTCCTCTTGAATCCGATTCCGAAACGATAATATCTAGACATAATTGACTTAATAACATCAATAATTATTAAATAACTCAATCCCAAAGCCTAATTATACATTTCCCATCATTTTTCCAAAATATCAAAATTCGACCCCGGGCCCGCGTGGTCCAAACCCGAGGTTCGGACCAAAACCCGATCACCCATTTCCCCACGAGCCCGAATATACAATTTGTTTTGAAATCCGACCCCTAAACGAGGTTGAATTCCCAAAAATTCCAGAAGCCCTAACTCTACCCAAAACCCCCAATTTCTACCTTTGATTTCATGTTTTTAGGCCTAGAATCTAGTGATTGATGAAGGAAAATGGAAGAAATTAGAGTTAGGATTACTTAACCAAGTGGTTATGGTGGAAAACTAGCTTGGAAGTCGTCTATGGATTTGGAAAAGGAGCAAATGGTAAAAATATGAAAAATCCCGTAATAGTATTCTGTTTTGGGGTCATTTAAATCACTAGGCAAAAATGACCTACGTGATCGCGAAGAAATGAGTGCGATCGCGGAGAGTACTGGACAACGAACCTCGCGATCGCGAGCAAACGACTGCGTTCGCATAGAGTAATATTATACCCAGCCCCCATATCCCTTTAACGCTATGCGATCGCATGAGGCCCCTCGCGGTCGCGTAGATCACTACCCCCAGGCTCTGCGATCGCGTCCTAGGCCCTGCGTTCGCGTAGGGTAATTTCCCAACCCCCAACCATATGAACATCGCGATCTCATGAATTACAACGCGATCGCGGAGGGTATATCATAGAACACCAGAAACAGCAGAACACCAGATTTTTCTAAGCCTAAATCACCCCGACGCCTACCCGAAACTTACCCGAGCCCTCGGGGCTCAAAACCAAATATACACACGACTTCAAAATCATCCTACAAACTTATTCAAGTAATAAAATCACCAAAATAACTTCAAAAACAATGAATTAAACTCCAAAATCTATAGAATTTTCTCAAACTTCATAAACTTCTAAATTTTCCAATTTTGATCCGAAACACGTCAAACCAAGTCCGTTTCTTACCAAATTTTACAGATAACTCACATAACACATATTGAACCTGTTCCGGGCTCCGGAACCATAATACGGGCCCGGTAACACAAATTTCACATCAAATTTTATTTTAAGAAGTCTTTATTATTTTCAGAAAACAATTTTCTTTAAAAATTCATTTCTCGGACTTGGGACCTTAGAATTCGATTCCGGGCATACGCCCAGGTCCCATATTTTCCTACGAACCCTACGAGACCGTCCAATCACGGGTCCGGGTCCGTTTACCAAAAATATTGACCAAAGTTAACTTTATTTAAATAATTATTATAAGAACATCATTTTATCAATTTTCCACATAACGGTTTCCCGGATACATGCCCGGGTTGAGCACGCATATCTAGGGGAGATAAAATGAGGCTTTCATGGCCTCGGAACATAGAGTTAGCTACAATTACACGGGATGACCTTTTGGGTTATCACAATCTCCACCTCTAAAACAAACGTTCGTCCTCGAACGGACATAGAAGAATACCTGAAGCGGGGAAAAGATGGGGATATCGGCTCCGCATATCGGACTTGGACTCCCAGGTAGCTGCCTCAACAGGCTGACCTCTCCACTGAACACGAATCGAAGGATAACTCTTCGATCTCAACCGCCACACCTGCCGATCTAAAATGGCTACCGGCTCCTCCTCATAAGACAAACCCTTGTCCAACTGGACACCACTAAAGTCAAGTGCATGAGATGGATCCGCAATATACCTCCAGAGCATAGATACGTGAAATACCGGATGCACGACTGACAAACTAGGTGGCAAGGCAAGTCCGTAGGCCACCTCTCCTACCTTATCCAAAATCTCAAATGGACCAATGTACCTAGGGCTCAACTTGCCCTTCTTTCCGAATCTCATCACGCCCTTCATGGGCGACACCCGAAGAAATACCCGGTCTCTTATCATAAATTCTAAATCTCGAACTCTGCGATCCGCATAACTCTTCTGCCTGGACTGAGCTGTACGAAGTCTATCCTAAATGATCTTCACCTTGACCAAGGCATCCTAGCTAACTCAGAACCCAACAATCTAGCCTCTCCCGGCTCAAATCATCCGACTGGAGACCGACACCGCCTACCATACAACGCCTCATACGGAGCCATCTGAATGCTCGAATGATAGCTGTTGTTATAGGCAAACTCAGCTAAAGGCAAGAACTGGTCCCATGAACCACTAAAGTCAATGACACAAGCTCGCAACATATCCTCAAAAATTTGAATAGTATGCTTGGACTGTCCGTCCGTTTGAGGATTAAATGCTGTGCTCAAATCAATCTGTGTGCCTAACTCTTGCTGAAATACGCTCCAAAAATGGGAGGTAAACTGAGTACCTCGGTCTGATATAATGGATATGGGCACACCATGCAATCTAACAATCTCTTTCATATAGATCCTTGCCAACTTCTCTGCTGAATATGAAACTGATACTGGGATGAAGTGCGCTGACTTGGTCAGTCTATCCATAATGAATCCATGGTGATACGCTCCCACTTCCACTCGGGAAGCTGAATCTACTGCATCAAACCACCGGGTCTCTGGTGCTCGTACTTAACCTGCTGACAGTTCAAGCACCGAGCTACATATGCTACAATATCCTTCTTCATCCTCCGCCACCAATAATGCTGCCGTAAGTCCTGATACATCTTTGCGACACCTGGATGAATAGAATACCGGGAACTATGGGCCTCCTGAAGTATCAACTCCCGAATACCATCAACATCAGGTACACAAATACGACCCTGCATTCTCAAAACTCCCTCATCATCCACCATAACCTACTTAGCACCTCCGTGCCGAAACGTATCTCTAAGAACACATAGATGGCGATCATCATACTGCCTGGCCCGAAGACGATCATACAATGAAGAACGGGCCACGATATGGGCCAACACACTGCCAGTCTCAGAAACCTCCAATTTCATAAATAGGTTGGCCAAGGCCTGAATATCCAACGCAAACGGTCTCTCTCCGACTGATAAATAAGCAAGACTTTTGGCTCAAAGCATCGACCACCACATTGTCCTTCCCCGGATGATAAAGAATGGTAATATCATAATCCTTCAGCAACTCTAACCATCTCCTCTACCTCATGTTCAACTCCTTTTTTTTGAACAGATATTGCAAGCTCTTATGATCCGTGAACACCTCACATGGCACCATACAAATAATGCCTCCAAATCTTCAATGCATGCACAATCGCTGCTAACTCCAAGTCATGAACTGGATAGATCTTCTCATGAACCTTCAACTGACAAGAAGCATAGGCTATAACCTTGCCATTCTGCATCAACACTGCACCAAGTCCCACCCGTGAAGCATCACAATACACAGTATATGGCCCTGAACCTGTGGGCAAAACTAACACTAGTGCCGTGGTCAAGGCTGCCTTGAGCTTCTTAAAGCTCGCCTCATACTCCTCTGACCACCTGAACTGGGCACCCTTCTGAGTCAATCTGGTCATCAGGGGTGCAATGGATGAAAAACCCTCCACAAACGACGATAATAACCTGCTAAGTCCAAGAAACTCTGGATCTGTTTAGCTGAGGTAGGTCTAGGCCAATCTCTGACTGCTGAAATCTTCTTGGGATCAACCTGAATACCCTTTGACGATACCACATGGCCTAGAAATGCAACTGAACTCAACCAGAACTCACACTTGGAAAATTTGGCATACAACTGACTATCCCTCAAAGTCTGAAGGACGACTCGAAGGTGCTGCTCATGCTCCTCACGGCTACTGGAGTAAATCAAAATATCATCAACTAGGGGGCATTAGTCAAATAGGGGGAATTAGTCAAATAAGTCCAAATAGGGGCTGAACACTCAGTTCATCAACTCCATGAATGCAGCGGGGGCATTAGTCAACCCAAAAGACATCACCAAAAACTCATAGTGTCCATAATGGGTGCGAAAGGCTGTCTTAGGGACATCAGAAGCCCTAATCCTCACCTGATGGTAACCAGATCTCAAGTCTATCTTGGAGAACACTGTGGCACCCTGAAGCTGGTCAAATAGATCATTAATCCTCGACAAAGGATACTTATTCTTGATAGTAACCTTATTCAACTACTGGTAGTCAATACACATCCTCATCGAGCCATCTTTCTTCTTGACAAACAACACTGGAGCACCCCAAGGAAAAACACTAGGCCTAATGAAGCCTTTATCCAACAAATCCTGCAACTGCTCCTTCAATTCTTTCAACTCTGGCGGGGCCATACGATATATCAGAGTAGAAATAGGCTGAGTGCCCTAAGCTACCTCAATACAAAAATCAATATCCCTGTTGGGTGGCATACCCGGTAGGTCAGCAGGGATTACCTCTGGATACTCACGAACTACGAGCATAGACTCCAGGGAAGGAACCTCGGCGCTAGAATCACGAACATAGGCCAGATAGGCCAAACAACCCTTCTCGACCATGCACCGCGCCTTCATATAAGAAATAACTCTACCAAAAGAATGACTAGGAGTCCCTCTCCACTGCAAACGAGGTGCCCCTGGCAAGGCCAAGGTCACTGTCTTGGCATGACAATCCAGAATAGCATAATAGGGGGATAACCAATCCATCCCCAATATAACATCAAATTCAACCATATCAAGAAGAAAAAGATCAACCTCAATCTCCAGACCACCAATAACTACTAAGCAAGCACGGTAGACTCGATCTAACACTATAGAATCACCCACCGGTGTAGACACATGCTTAGCAGTACTCAAGGAATCATGGGGCATACTCAAATAAGAGGCAAAATATGAAGACACATAGGAGAATGTAGAACCCGGATCAAATAACACCGAAGCCTCTTGGTTGCAAACTGAAACTGTACCTGTAATAACTACATCAGAAGCCTCAGCATCAGGCCTGGTAGGAAAAGCATAGCACCGGGGCTGAGCCCCTCCAACCTCAACATCACTGGGTCGACCTACCGCGGCCTGAGCTCTACCTCTCGTGGCATGTCCTCCACCTCTATGAGTCTGACCTCCACCTCTGGCACCACGACCACCACCCCTAGCTGGCCGAGGGGGTGGTGGTGCACCTAATGCGGGAACCATGGCACGGGAACCCTGATACTGAGACCCACCAAAACCTCAGGGGAAAAACCTGGAAATATGCCCTGAAACACCACAAGAATAACAAGTCCTCTGCTACTGTGGCTGCTGACTCTGGAACTGGCCCTGTCGACCCTGATAACCACCCTGGAAGCTCTGAAGCGGCGGTGCACTGATAGGTGCTGGTGGTGCACTAATAGGAGCTGGCGGTGCACTGTGAGCTACCTGAAGTGCCGAATGATAGGGTCTGGGAGGATGTCCTCTGCCGAAAGAATCCCTGCCCCCAAATGAGGCTCCATTGAATCGACCGAAGTGACGGGGCCTCTTGTCAGCCCTCTGACCACCACCCTGTGACAAAATCATCTCAATCCTCCTGGCCACATTGGTTGCATCCTGGAATAAAATATCAGTACCTGACTCCTTGGCCATCTGAAGCCTGATGGGCTGAGCCAAACCCTCAATAAACCTCCTCACTCTCTCACAATCAGTGGGGAGTATCATAATAGCATGCCGAGCTAGAGTGATGAAACTGGTCTCATACTGAGTGACAGACATAGATCCCTGCTGGAGGCACTCAAACTGCCTCCGAAGATCCTCCCTCTGAGTAACTGGAAGGAACTTCCCCAAGAATAACTCTGAGAACTGAGCCCAAGTCAATGGTGCAGACCCAGCTGTCCTGGTCAAGCAATAGTCTCTCCACCAAGTCTTGGCAGAACCCGAAAGACGAAAAGTAGCAAAATCAACTCCATTGGACTCTACTATGCCCATGTTCCGAAGAACCTCATGAAAGCTGCCCAAATAATCCTAGGGATCCTCTGATGGTGCACTAGTAAATGTAGTAGTGAATAACTCGGCACGGAATGTCCCCTCGTGCATAAATAATAATCACTCGGCACGGAATGTCCCCTCGTGCATAAATAATAATCACTCGACACAGAATGTCCCCTCGTGCATAATGAATATAAAATCAACAATTGAGATGAAAGTTTAACAATACGACATTTCAAATGTACAACAATAATCAACAAAATTCTATTGTCCCGGCAAGGGACTCAACTATAACCAATCTCACTCAGAAGTATAATGTCAACAGTAAAACCCTCGACTGAAAACATAATCAATAAATTTCTACGTCATGAAATAACCTCAAGGTACCACTTCCAGGGTTCCCAATAATTCACAGCACAGAGAATATCAAAGAACATTAAATAACTCATCAAAATTCGAATCACGGGCATGCTTGACCACAACATATAGGTACCCGTCACCTCACCTATACGTTGGACATGAAATACACATAGCAAATAAGACTCTATACCTATTCCCTCAATCTAAGGTAGGCCAAGAACTTACCTTGGCTCCAAGAATGCAAGTCAAGCCTCAATCACGGCCTTTCCTCTTGAATTCGACTCCGAAACGATAATATCTAGACATAGTTGACTAATAACATCAATAATTATTCAATAACTCAATCCCAAAGCCTAATTATACATTTCCCATCATTCTTCCAAAAATACCAAAATTCGACCCCCGACCCACTTAGTCCAAACCCGAGGTTCGGACCAAATCCCGATCACCCATTCCCCCACGAGCCTGAATATACAATTTGTTTTGAAATCCAACCCCAAAACGAGGTTGAATTTCCAAAAATTCCAATAGCCCTAACTCTACCCAAACCCCCCAATTTCTACCTTTGATTTCATGTTTTTAGGCCTAGAATCTAGTGATTGATGAAGGAAAATGGAAGAAGTTAGAGTTAGGATTACTTACCCAAGTGGTTATGGTGGAAAACTAGCGTGGAAGTCGTCTATGGGGTTTGAAGAAGGAGCAAATGGTGAATGTCACACCTCCTTTTTCCACTACCTCCTGATTAATGAAGGGGTAATAAGGAAGTTTTTCCACTTTAAGTGACATTATTCGGGTTTGGGATTTATTTGTTTATTTCAGAGTCGCCACCCGGTTTTTTGACGATGTTCCGGGACACCGTGTTATTTAAAAATCCTAAACCGAGGAAATTTTGACTCTGTTATAATTTGTCTGCGACCAGAAATCCGAGTAAGGAATTCTGTTAACCTGGGAGAAGGTGTTAGGCATTCCCTAGTTCCATGGTTCTAGCACGGTCGCTTAACTATTAATATTTGGCCTAATTATCTGATTATTTATATGTTTTAAACCTATTGTGCTTTTAGTCTTTTTCATTTTTTGGCCGCTTTTATGAATTTATCTTGAAACAAGTCACGATGGCGTGCACTTGTTTTTTTGGACACATTATAACTGCGCCACATGAAATGCACCCGCAATTACAACATGTGATTTTTATTATAATTTGAAGACGGGGACATGAGTTGTTCGCACCCGAGTGTAGATTACGTAGTCAAGACTATGGTCGTGATGGTTTTATAATTCCTACTTGAGGCGATGTTCGTTTAATTCTTTATGTTTTCCACTTGAGGGAGCATTTTCAGTTTTAAAATCAATTAGGACGTTAGGATTTATCTTGAAACAAGTCACGATGGCGTACACTTATTTGTTTTTGGACACATCGCAAACACGTTACATGAAATGCACCCGTGATTGCTACGTGCAATTTTATTTATTGTTTGGAGTTGAGGGTCGGGGGCACGAGTTGTCACTCCCGAGTGTAGGTAATATTCGATTTTTGTCAAGTTTCAAAGTAAAGGTGTTCATTCTACCTAAGGATTACCTAAAATGATGTTCAATAGCCTAAAGATAGTATGTTTTGGGCTATGGCCTCATTTAAGTCCCAAATTGTATCACTTTAGGCCATCCTAATTAGGTCATTTGGACATGATTCGAAAAACAGTTAAAAACAAACATACTAACACATTTCACATCTATATGGTAAGAAATAGGGCAAATTTTGAATTGTGAATATAAGGTTACGTGTACCAGATTTCTTTACCGTTTGATCTACTCCTATATACTAAACAAGAGTATTTATATACAGCTCAGGGATCTAACATGGAATTTTGTCTTAAATTTTGTGACAGAACAAGCCCTTAAAAAGAAACTAAATTAAACTATGGTTGCTTTTATTTGGAGCGGACAATTTAAGAAAAGATCCGGATTTCTGGTTCTACCTTTTGATAATCGATTTGAAAACCCATTTGTGTTTAGTAGCGAGAAATTTACAGGATTTCATGAATGAAAACACTTCTCATGCTAATTGACAACAGAAGAGAAAAAGGACTGGTTACAGATTGTTTAACACAATTAATGGGTCTAACATTCCAGGCCCCATAGCCTGAAATTCAGACACTACCAGGCTCAATTGGGCCATGTTTACGAGTCTGGCCCAGCTCGGGTGACCTTGGCATGTCTGGACCATAACTACTATAGTAATAAACGTTTCTGAATTAAGAAAAATACAACTGATCATAAATTTATATAGTTCAGTCCATATTTACAACTTAAAAAAAGGCGAAATGTACATAGAAGTCTGTAGATATGCTATTACTATTACATTAATTCTGAATCATAGTAATACTGATTTACTAATAGGAAAAAAGTAAAGAAGGGAAAAACAAAACTAGTTGCTGCTCCTGTGCAAGCCAGCAAACATGTCCTTCGAAGACTTAAACCTGCATTTTAATTATAAGTCCAAAGTTTGAGTACTTGGACAGTATTAAAGACAAACCTTTGGGCATTTGTGAGACGAATCTAGTCACAGAAGGGAGTTAGATTCAACCTTAATGATGGCATAGGAGAACAAAATATGCTCATGCCTTCTAATGGACTGAATCTAACCATGGAAAAGGTTAGATTCAAACCCAGTGATATTACTTTGTTTAGACTCTTTAACTGTCTTCTTTATGTCATGCAACAGATTGCAACAAGCATTTATTCAAATACTTTGACTACTATGGTCATTTTGAGGAGTGAATCCGACTATTTTGTTACTTCAGATTCACTTTCCTAAAGCTCCATCTCATTACACACTTATATCCTTTGAAGGATAATTTTCAGCAAAGCTAAACTACTGTTATGCACTATTAATGGGGTGAATTTGACTATTAGAAAGTCAGATTCATCTACCCTAGTGCTAATTCAGCATAATTCCAAACCATATAGAGACTTGCTCATTTAGGCATTTAAAAGGATGAATCTGACCAATCAAAGGTTTAGATTCCTCACTCTAATGCCCCTCTTAATTACGTATTTTATACCCTTAAAAAAAGTAAACTTCAGCACATCATACTAATGTTTGTGCACTGCTAAAGGGGGTGAATTTGACTATTAAGAAGTCATACTAATGCCAATATCCTAGACTATCTAGATACTTGCTTATTGAATCTCTTTATTGACCAAATAGACTCAATCGAAAGCATATTTCTGCATTCTTATTGATGAAATCTGACCATAGAGAAGGTCAGATTCAACACCTTAATGCAGCTTGTTTCCTAATATAGGACCATGAGTACTTATCATATATAATATTAAGTAAACAATCATGCACCAACAGGAGAAATACTAACACAAGGACATTAACCATCACACTCACAGAATCATTATCATGCGAATAAACATCTACAGAGTCACATTAAACAAAACAGGAACAGTAATTTCATTCATCAAGAACAACCAGTTTTACACAGTGAGCAGAAAATGAGGATTCTAGTCCAAAAATTTCATTAAGAAGAGATGAACTGATACATACATTTAAAGAGAAAAATAGCAAAGAGACTTGACCAAATATAGGCCAAGTAGGAACAATAACAGCAAGAAGGAAGAGAAGTCAGCAACAACAAACAGAAACCCCACAAAAAACCAAACAGTCCAGCAAGAATACACCCAGAACTCTTGGGTATGAATGTTTGAAGGAAAACTTCCAGAAAACCCCAAAATTCAGAAAATATAAGATAGCAACTGAGCTAGGCCATCTACTTATAAACTTGTTTTCCAAAAGGAAATAAGATTTTTCCAATAGTACTCTTCTTTTCTAAACCTTTTAAGTGGAGAAAGTATTTCTAAAAATGGGAAGGATTCTATATCCCAGCAGCTCAAAAGTGTAAAAAAAAAAATCCATCCCTTCATCTCTAAAAAGAGGGTCTATTTATAGGATATTTGGGAATGGGATATTCTTTTGAATATTCCCTATCCAAAGCCGAAAATAGTACCAAAATAGTACATAGGGCAACTGTCACCCTTATCTTTGGGACAACTGCCCCCTATTCTAGAACTATCCTACCCATTAAAATGACTCTCTTACCCTTAAAAAATCTGATTTCCTAATATATATTTCTTCATGTACCCCTTTGAAGCCCCTATATTTACCATTAGGTAACCAGGGTTACTTACTTGGGTTACCATTTAACTATGGTTAACTGACACTAGTTATGCCCTTTAGGTGACAACTAGTTGTTCTTAACTAAGGTTGAGTTAATTAATTAAAGGTTAATTGGTTAAATGCCTAGAGTTAGTTTCATACTACTTACTTATGTTTAAATGAGTTAATTAAAGTAAACCAATCAGTTTTGACTTCTTAAATTAAGTTAACTGTTTTAGTTTAATCAAGTCAAACTCACTTACCTAAAATCTAAAAACTTAACTAATTATCAAGCCTAGGTTAAATAATTTGTTCTAGTTAATTAGTCCTAAATTAATTACCTTAAGGCAGATTTTAGGACTTAGTTAATAAAAAATGGTTAGTTTATTAGATATCTTCTTGATCTTAGTTAATTATATTAGTAACTAAACTCTCCATGAAGTTAGGAGCCTAATTAACTAATAAAATAATCTAGGTGAATGATTAATCTTCATATTATACTAAGGTTAGGGTGAGTAATCAAATAGGGATGGACAGTAGCATTTAGAGAGGAGATAAACGACAGTAAAGGTATTCTGGAGGACTTAAGCATGATCAAATAAAGCTAATTATTAACTTTAAACAAGTAGAACATTTAGTAAATCAATGGTGATTAACAGGAAAACCTAAATGACTAAACATGGTTGCAAAAATAGTCCGGAATGTGCATAACATGTTAAACACTAAATCAATCAAATCGAAGGTAATGCAAATCAAAACAGAACAGTCATACACAATGACGAAACCTAAGTTAGGAAACATGGTTAAACAGGGAAAAATAATTACTTAATTGGCGAGAACAAAATCAAGATATGACTGTCATGAAATATATTTAGACCTTAAACTAAACGACGAGGAAGAAATATACACATGTGGAAGAAAATGATGAAAGAAAACAACAGATCTAAACAGTGATACAACAAAAATGATTAAACTATGACATATCCATGCTAATGGCACAAGAAACAGTTAGAAGGGGAGGAGGGGATGCCAGTAAAAAGGGTTTTTTGGTCGGGAAAGAGAAAGGAGGTCGTTGGACCTTACCGAATCCAATGGGGTTTGCAAATGAATCAAAACTTCATGAATCGATTGCTCTAATTAAGAACAATCGACCTATGAAGGTCTGAACCATTGATTGTTCTTGAATCGGTCGGGGAGTAGTTTTTGGGGTTTTCAGATTTCTTAGATATGAAATTGGTGCAAATCGACTGGGTTTTTAGGGAAACCAGCAATGGGAGGTGGTAGAGGGGATGATGGTGATTGTCTAGTGAGAAGTTGGGGTTGATTGGAGGTCCTCCGCCATCGGTAGGCGATTTTCGGTGGGTGGAGCAAGGTTGGAACCCTAGGCGGCTNGTGAATGGGGGGGGGTAGGGTTTAGTTTGGACATTTATATAGTTTGGAGGGGTGAGTTCCTGGCCGTCCGATCAATTTCGATCAATGGCCATGATTCAATTGTTTGAACCAAACGGGATCGTTTAGAAGGGTGCTGGGGCAGGCCGGGTAAGGGGGTTTTGGGCCTGAGTTATTTTTGTTTGTAGGGATTGGGTTTGGGCCTGGGTAGTTTCAAGCCCATGTCCGAAATTGGCTTTTTCTCAATTAGTTAACTAAATAACCTAAATAAGTCCAAATCTAATTTAATCCAACAAATGTTAGCAATTAATTTTAAACCTTTTTTTCATATATTTACATATTAATTAAGAATAAAACAACCAATTATATATTCTTAATTAAATCTATGATTTATCGAATAAAATGATTAATTTTTATAGTAATTAGTTATTTAAAACTACATTACGTTAAATACTCGTAATTCGTCTATTATTTAATTAATTTTAAATAATAACTTCATAATTCCTTGATAATATTAATGCAAGATTTTTAATGATTTTGAAAGATGAATTATGGATATGCAAACAATGCAAATAATTCACAATTAATTACTGAAAAATCAACCAAATTCATAAAATCAATTGATTTATTGGGATTTTTATAGGACGATACGACGAGTAAAAATCACATGCTCACAGCTGCCCCTCTTTGCTCGGAAACACGAAGAGTTTTCGGGCAAAGACAAAATGAGCAGCAATAAACAACTTTTACTTACTTATATGTTCCATTGTGAAGCGTTTTTGAAAAGTTTGACCGAACCCTGCTTCAATGGTTTCCTACATATACTTGGTTATAAAGGAATCATGTCAGTGTAGTTCTGGAAGTTTTGGTAGCTGGGACTACCGAGCGACTTTGGTTTCATTGCGGTTGCTGCTGCGGATCTCCTTGTTACACCCAAAGTAAACAAAACGACGGACCAATTAAACCTATCAGCTGCTAGTTACAAGATTTCTATCTAAGACCTGTTCTTGAGTCTTGATCTTCTGCTAACTCTGACCTGGATCTTGATGTTTGTTAGCCGCAGGTGTTGGTTTCGTCTCTTCGCTTTTCGGACCTAGGCAGGATATACTGAACGGATGACTTCAATCTCGTCCTGAATAGTCCATATCTTCTCCATAACTGCACATTTGGATTCAATATTCTCTTCCTTCTTTTTTGTTTTGTTATTTTGGATCGAAACTTCTTCTTTTGGTCGCCTCGAGTTCCAATTTTCTAGAAACATAATCTGCATAAAATCAAAACGAACAAAATTTCTGCCCAAGTTTTCGCTAGGGAAATTTTGTGAGTTATTGCAAGAAACTCAATATTAATTTATTATTGAAAGCGGCGAAAGGCCGGGAGTAGTGCACCCAGAGTTATTGTAGACTAGGGAGTGGATAACCTATGCCTAAAAGTAAAATCAACTAGGGATTGGAGACCCTATGTCGGAAAAGATCGACAGGTTATGTTGCCGTCAAGAAAAGATCACCAGGTTATGCCGGTGTCTGGGGAAGGATCAACGGGTTATGCCGTTGTCAAGAAAAACATCACCAGGTTATGACGGTGTCTGGAAAGGTCAACAGGTTATGCTGTCGCTTGAGAATGAGATCACATGGTTATGCCAGTGTCTGGAAGATGATCAACAGGTTACCCTGTTGTCAGGAAGATCACCGGGTTTACCCGGTGTCCGGGGAGGTCAACAGGTTATGCTGTTGCCTGAAAAGAGATCATTGGGTTATGCCAGTGTTTGGAAGTGATCAACAGGTTATGCTGTTGTCAGGAAGATCACCAGATTATGTCGGTGTCCGGGGAGGTCAACAGGTTATGCTGTTGCCTGAAAAAGAGATCACCGGGTTATGCCAGTGTCTGGAAGTGATCAACAGGTTATGCTGTTGTCAGGAGGATCACCGAGTTATGCCGGTGTCCGGGGAGATCAATAGGTTATGCTGTTTCCTGAAAAAGAGATCACTGGGTTATGCTAGTATCTGGAAGTGATCAACATGTCATGCTGTTGTCAGGAGGATCACCGGGTTATGCCGGCGTCCAGGGAGGTCAACAGGTTATGCTGTTGCCTGAAAAAGAGATCACTGGGTTATGCCAGTGTCTGGAAATGATCAACAGGTTATGCTATTGCAAGGAGGATCACCGGGTTATGCCGGTGTCCGGGGATGTCAACAGGTTATGTTGTTTCCTGAAAAAGAGATCACTACGTTATGCCAGTGTCTGGAAGTGATCAACAGGTTATGCTGTTGTCAGGAGGATCACCGGGTTATGCCGGTGTCCGGGGAGGTCAACAGGTTATGCTATTTCCTGAAAAAGAGACCACTGGGTTATGCCAGTGTCGGGAAGTGATCAACAGGTTATGCTGTTGTCAGGAAGATCACCGTGTTATGCCGGTGTCCGTGGAGGTCAACAGGTTATGCTGTTGCCTGAAAAAGAGATCACTGGGTTATGCCAGTGTCTGGAAGTGATCAACAGGTTATGCTGTTGCCTGAAAAAAGAGATCACTGGGTTATGCCAGTGTCTGGAAGTGATCAACATGTTATGCTGTTGTCAGGAGGATCAGATCACCAGGTTATGCCGGTTTCTGCTTGGGTGCGAGACCCTATGTTGGCATCAACTGAGGATTGGGATATCCTTGGTTGGAAAATGTTTGGCCCGGGGTTGAGGTCCCTATGCTACTTTTAAGGTCGCATCATATTCAATTTCATTTCTTCTTTCTCTCTTTTTTTTTTCTTCTTTTTTTTTATATACGCGGGAAAAGATTTTTGGAGGAAACTTCCCTTTCTTTGGAGTCAATGCTGCAGAGTTCCTTCTTGCTCTTGCGCGATTCATTTTTATTGCATCTGCCTTTTGCACGGTTGCTTTTGCACCTGTTTCTAATTTCCTATTTCAAGCAAAGAACAATTCGTTAGTTTGAAACGGTGGTTGGTTTTGCGGCCTTGATTTTCAGCTGCTTGATCTCAGTTCTTTTGACTGAGATCTCAATCACTTGATTGCTTGTTTGCTTGCTGGAGATTGGGTTTCATCTCTAATCCCGGGGACCTTGGCTTTCCATATTTCACCATAGAGATCGGTCCCGTGGGACCCAATCATTTTATCTTGCCTTTGTGGGCTTTTGACTTGCTTTTTCTTTCAGATTTTCAGAGTATTGGGGAGGAGTTTTGGCCCCTCGAATTCTGCTGCGACGGTCAGTCGTGTGGGACTTAACCTTTCCAACTTTATTTCGCCTTTATTGGCTTTTCATTTCTGACTTTTCTTCCAACTGTAACTTTAAGTCATTTGGAATATTTCGGCTTTTCAAACCTTGCCAAGATGGTTAGCCACGTGGGACTCAACCTTTCAACTTCATTCGCCTTTAATAGGCACTTCAATTTGATTTTCTCCTTTCAAGGTTTTGAGTTTGAAGCGGTGGTTGCTACGGCCAGTCGAGATCTACTCGATGCCCCTGACGAGGCTGGGTGCCTTTTGCATATTAGCCCGTGTCAAATGAGAGTCCTGTAAATCAGTCTTTCCATCTTTTCTTTGCCTTAGTTTCAGGACAGAGTTAGGCCGAAGGGATTCAAAAGAAAAATAAACAACAGGATGGACAACGAATTTAAACAAAAGGTGTCCCTTTCGGGGAAAGGAAAGAAGGACTTATCTGGAGTGCATGCGGACTTCAATGAACATGACATGCCATTTGGACTGGATGCCTGATCCGTGTAAACCGTCCGACTCTAAGAAATTCGTCACAACTATCATCTCGAGATCTAGAAACCTTGCCCCGGACTGTGTCTATAGTGATCCATTATCCTTCTCGATTAGTGACGCCCTTTTGCGAGTTTTCAACAACTAACCTCTCTCATTTCCCTTCTTACTGTCGCCTTGTAGTGCTCTTAGCGAGTTTTCACTAACAAGACTCTCTCATTTCAATTTCTCTACTCGCCGTCACCTTACAGTGCCCGTGTGGGTTTTCACCGATAAAACTCTCTCATTTTAATTTCTCTCATTGCTTGTATCTTCTCCGAGCAACTGTCTTTCCAATTTTGGACATTTATGCCGATTGATCGGAAGGGCTTGAACATGGTTTTTTGGCGAAAAGAATTTGGATTGAGCTACAACTTTGGAAACTTTCATGCACAAACGTCGCTGATCATAACATTTGCCCCAGTTTAAACTCTTGGGGAAATATGAAACTTTTGGCGTGGTGTGACTGAACCCCAGGGAGAGGCTGCCTACGTATCCTTTAGGAATCAAGTCGAATGTAGTTCAGGGAAAGATTTTTGTTTTTGTTTTGGTTTTTTTTTTCGATGACAATTTCGAGTTCAGAATAGGGTAATCAAAGAAGAGTAACCGACTCAAAGGGTTTGCAAAAAGGGGTTAATGGTGTTTGGGTAGCGAGAATGAAAGCCTTCGTCATCCCAACCGGAAAACACTTGCCGATATATAGGGGATCAAACATAATACCTTTTGACGACATCTGCATTGACAACCGTTTCGGGGTCATTTCCTTTGATGTCTCCCAGGTATAACGCTCCTTTTGGTAGCAATTTCCTTATGATGTATGGACCTTTCCAATTTGGGGCGAATTTTCCTTTCGCTTCTTCGTGGTGTGGGAGGATACGTCTTAAAACGAGTTGCCCTACCTCGAAGTTCCTAGGTCGCACTTTCTTGTTGTAAGCGCGGGCCATTCTTTGCTGGTATAATTGTCCGTGGCATACTGCAGCCATTCTTTTTTCATCGATCAGAGTTAATTGCTCCAGTCGGGTCTTGACCCACTCATTGTCTTCAATTTCTGCTTCGACAATAACCCGAAGGGAAGGAATTTCAACTTCAGCAGGTATCACGACTTCTGTGCCATAAATCAATAGGTAAGGGGTAGCTCCCACTGATGTACGCACGGTCGTGTGATATCCTAACAATGCAAAAGGCAACTTTTCATGCCATTGTATGTTTGAATCATTTTCCTGAGAATTTTTTTGATGTTTTTGTTTGCTGCTTCAACGACGCCATTTGCTTTGGGTCAGTAAGGGGTCGAGTTGCGGTGTGTTATCTGTAACTGTTCACACACCTCTCTCATCAAGTTACTGTTTAGATTTGCAGCGTTGTCGGTAAATGTTAATTTTTGGGATACCAAAATGACAGATGATATTAGCGTGCACGAAATCCACTACCACTTTCTTAGTGACAGCTTTGAACGTGAAGGCCTCGACCCATTTTGTGAAATAGTCGATAGCAACCAAGATGAATCTGTGCCCGTTTGAGGCCCTTGGTTCGATTGGCCCAATGACATCCATTCCCAAGAAACAAATGGCCAGGGAGCTGACATAGGATGCAGTTTTGAAGGTGGCGCATGGATTAGGTCACCATGTATTTGACACTTATGGAACTTCCGGATGAAACCGAAACAATCTTTCTCCATGGTCATCCCATAATATCCAGCCCGCAAAATTTTCTTCGCGAGGACGTACTCATTCATGTGGGGACCGCATATTCCTGAGTGGACCTCGCCCATGATCTTTTCAGCTTCTTTGGCGTCTACACATCTTAACAGATTTAGATCGGGTGTCCTTTTATACAGTACTCCCCCACTTAGGAAGAAACTGCTGGCGAGCTTTCGGATGGTCCTCTTTTGGTCCCCGTTGGCCGTCTCGGGATATTCTTTTGTCTTCAAAAATCTTTTAATATCATAATACCATGGTTGGACATCGGACTCTACTCCGACCGTGTTGCAGTAACCATGTCTCTCCTTGATTTGGATCTCCAACGGGTCTATGCGAACATTACCTGGATAGGGTAGCATTGCAGCTAGAGTGGCCAAGGCATCAGCTAACTCATTGTGGCACCGAGGAATATACCCGAACTCGACTGTTTTGAATCATTTACTAAGATTCTCCACATGCTGCCTGTAGGGAAGGAGTTTAACATCTCGAGTTTCCCACTCTCCCTGAGCTTGCTTAATGACCAAATCGGAGTCCCCCATGATCAACAAATCTTCTACATGCATGTCAACGGCCATGTTCATGCCCATTATACAAGCTTCATATTCGGCAGTATTGTTTGTGCAGAAGAAACGGAGACGGGCCGTGGCTGGGTAGTGTTGCCCCGTGGGTGAAATCAAGATTGCCCCTATCCCGATACCTTTTGTATTGGCCACCCCGTCGAAAAACATTTTCCAGGTGTCGGCGCCTTCTGAGATTACTTTAGTGGAATTGATTTCTTCATCCAGAAAATAAGTGTTTAAAGGCTGGTATTCATCATCGACCGGATTTTCAGGTAGAGGATCGGCCAATGCTTGAGCTTTCATAGCCGTGCGAGTGACATAGACAATATTGAATTCTGTGAGCAAGATTTGCCATTTGGCTAATCTCCCGGTGGGCATTGGCTTTTCGAATATGTACTTCAGAGGATCCAGCCTCGTGATGAGTTAGGTGGTGTAGGCCAGCAGATAATGTCTGAGCTTCTGAGCCACCCAAGTTAGAGAGCAGCAAGTCCTTTCTAACTGAGAATACTTGGCCTCACAGCTTGTGAACTTCTTACTTAAGTAATAAATGGCTTTCTCTTTCTTCCCGGTCGCATCGTGTTGTCCGAGAACACACCCAAAGGAATTTTCTAGCACCGTCATGTATAGGAACAAAGGCCTCCCTGGTTTTGGTGGGACTAACACTGGAGGATTTGACATATATTCTTTGATCTTGTTAAAAGCGCCCTGCCACTCGTCCATTCGATGGCCGCATCTTTTTCAATAACTTGAATATAGGCTCTCATGTTGAGGTCAACTG
Source organism: Nicotiana knightiana (assembly GCA_005239525.1). Classification (NCBI taxonomy): domain Eukaryota; kingdom Viridiplantae; phylum Streptophyta; class Magnoliopsida; order Solanales; family Solanaceae; genus Nicotiana; species Nicotiana knightiana. The sequence continues at coordinate 12,920 of ML411963.1, read as the reverse complement.
AGCGATGAACCTGCTGATGTAATTCAACCTACCCAACAGACTCATGACTTCCTTCTTGGTTCTCGGGGGTGTGAGGTCCCGGATGGATTTTATCTTTGTTGGATCCAGCTCGATGCCCCGTCGACTGACTATAAATCCCAGTAATTTTCCGGATGGAACTCCGAAAGCGCATTTGGCTGGGTTTAACTTCAAATTATATTTGCGCAGGCGTTCGAAGAATTTTCTCAAATGTTGCACATAGTCATTTTGGGTTCTGGACTTAACGATCACATCATCCACNAATATGGCGGTCATGGCCCTCATATAAGTAGCCCCAGCGTTCTTTAAACCAAACGGCATGACTCGGTAACAGTATGTTCCCCAGGGTGTAGTGAAGGCTGTCTTTTCTGCATCTTCTTCATCCATCAACACCTGGTGATATCCGGCATAGCAATCGACAAAAGACTGCACCTCATGTTTGGCACAATTGTCCACTAAGATGTGTATATTTGGCAGCGAAAAATTATCTTTGGGACTAGCTTTATTCAGGTCTCGGTAGTCGACACATACACGGACCTTTCCGTCCTTTTTAGGCACCGGGACCACATTGGCTAGCCAGGTGGTGTATTGGACCACTCGGATTACTCCAGCCTTTAGTTGTTTAGCGACCTCTTCTTTGATCTTGTCACTCATGTCTGTTTTGAACTTCCTCTGCTTTTGTTGGATCGGTGGATGATCGGGGTAGGTGGGCAATTTGCGCACCACCAAGTCCATACTTAATCCGGGCATGTCTCGTAGGACCAAGAAAATACGTCCTTGAATTCTAATAGGAGTTGAATCAAGGCGTCTTTAGTGTCTTTATCCGCATGGACACTTATCATGGTTTCTCGAATCTCTTTCTCACTGCCCAAATTAACAGGTTCTGTTTCGTTTAGATTCGGCTTAGGCTTATTCTCGAACTGTTCTAATTCTCGATTTATTTCCCTGAAAGCCTCTTCTTCGTCATATTCCAGTTCTTGATTCATTATTTCGAGGCTAGACGACGTATTAGGATCAGAGCAGGGAGTCCGCAAGCATGTCATGTTTTTTAAAGCCGCACTATTAGGACTGAAAAAAATAAGACAAGTAAACAAAAATCAGAAAGAATAGTAGACGATGAAATTTTGATTTCATTTCATTGAATTTGAGCATATGAGGGTTTACATTGAAATTTAAAGGCAAGAATTTAAAACTTGAATTACACCCTGAAATAACTCATAGTGCAGAAAGGATGGCAAAAGCTGAACTACCGAGACTCCCGCCGGACGAGGAATGGAGTAGCCTCCCAGTTTTTCAACTTGGCATCAGGTCCCATATACTGTACTTCGGCAGTGCTGGGGCCTTCTCCTGGTTGGACCATATGGGCCTCATACAACATTTGCCTCATTGCTCCGCATATTTCTTCTATTTCTTCGGCTGTGAAAACCTCTTCTTCTTCTTCTTCCATGTATTTTGTCTTGGTAAATGATGCGGTGATATGTGGGATTGGCTGAGGCAATACCCAACCATTTTTCTTGCGTTGGTCAGCCCATTGTTCATCGTCTGGGGTAGCTTGAAACCCTATGCCGAAAAACTTTTTATTGACAGGCAAGGTGACGGGTTCTTTAATGCCTTGCAAAGACACCCCGAGCCCTTTTCCGGGTGTGTACCCATGTTTGATCATGTCGTTGGCGACCATAATTGATGCGTTTGATAGGAAGGGTTGAGGGCATGGGGTTCCTTCCTGATCCTGGTCTGCAAACACAATCTCAAAATCCTGATAGACTATGTGCTCGCTGCCCTCTCTTGCTTCTAGGCATGGGGCCAACGGGTCCCTGTAAATGGATTGCTCGTCTTCCCCATGGACCACGATTTCTTGGTCCTCATATTCGAACTTAACCATTTGGTGGAGAGTGGATGGCACTGCCCCTGCCACATGGATCCAAGGCCTTCCCAAGAGATAATTGTAGGAAGTATCCATATCCATGACCTGGAATGTTACTTCGAAGTCTACAGGGCCGATTGTCAAAACCAGATCAATCTCCCCGATCGTGTCCCTTTTGATACCATCGAATGCACAGACGCACACATTGTTGGGCCTGATTCTTTCAGTCCCAATCTCCATTCTTTGTAAGGTTGATAGAGGGAAAATGTCAACCCCAGACCCACCGTCCATCATAACTCTCTTCACGTAGTAACCTTCACATTTAACAGTTAGGTGGAGAGCTTTGTTGTGGGTGGCCCCCTCTGGGGGCAAATCATTTTTGCTGAACGAAATATGGTTGACCTAAAAAAATCGTTCTTCCATCCTCTCCATTTGCACGACCGTGGTGTTGGCCGGAACATATGCTTCATTGAGGGTTTTGATCAGGATCTTTTGATGCTCGCTCGAATTCACCAACAAGGACAGAAGCGAAACCTGGGTGGGGGATTTACTGAGCTCCTCGATTATGGCGTATTCAGAGGTTCTCATATACTTGAAGAATTCTTCGGCCTCTCCAGCATTGATCGGCCTTTTGGGCGGAAAACGTTTCATCTTGCTTTTGTTTAGCTTTTCTGGGTCGAGGTATTTCTCTGAAGGGTTTACATCGCCTGTCTCCCCGGTAATCTCTTTCCCTTTGTATGTCACCACTGTCTGGCGGTAATCCCATGGGACGACAGTAGTATTCTTTATGGGGGTTTGCAACGTGCGGCTAATAACCACGGGCTCATTCAGCCTGGGTGAAATTATTGGCCCCCGCGCCGCATACGTCCGCTTTGGGATATATATTTTTGAGCCATTCGTTATTGCCCTGTTGAATTGTAACCTTCTGGGAGGGCTCAAAACACTTTGCTCTTTCCTGTGTGCTTTGGGATGTAAAGGACAAAATCTTTAGAGGGTCCCTTGTTTGTCCCAGTTTCAGTCTTTTCCGTGACCTGGGGGACGGGGTTGCTCTTCCTCATCTCCTTGGCCGGATTGGGTGCCGTCTTAGATTTTCTTTCTATATCTACGATGGCGATGATGGCCTTTAGAGCTGGATCGAAATTCCGGTCCTCGCAAATTATGCCAATGACGGGCCCATGATTGTGGGCGGGCAGTGGATTGCTTGTCACATTGGGAGCTTCTTCGTCCATTAAAACCACTTTCTTTTGTTCTATAAGATTTTCCACGACCCTTTTGAGGTTCCAGCAGTCCTCCGTGTCATGCCCTTCTGCTCCGGAATGGTAAGCACAACTGGTACCCCGTCTATATGATGGTGATTGGGGATTCTGCCCGTTTTGAGGTACGGGTTGCAGGAGCCCCATCTGGACCAACTTTGGGAAGAGACTGGAATACGGCTCCCCGATGTGAGTGAAATTAAATCTCCTTGGTGGCTCTCTAGGGTAGGTATTGTACGGGTAGCTGTTTTGAGGCGGGCGTTGATTATATGGAGGTCGGGGACGATGGTTATTTTTTGGGGGTGGAGTTCTATTCTGATTGTATTGTTGTGGCGGCCTGGGATGTGGCTGAGCATTCATTACCTCATAGGGAAAAGGGTGCGAAGCATAGGCTGTATCTTGGTGAGGGTTTGTAATGCTGGGAGGCTTTAGGAAATGGGCGTGGGTATTGTCGAGGTTTGCTGACATCGGAAACCATCATGGCCCCTTCTTCTTTCTTTTTCTTGTTGGTCGCAACCCCGGACCCACTTTGGATGGCCTGAGAGGTCGCTCTTATGGCAGATTGGCTCAGGATACGACCAATTTTTAACCCGTTCTCCACCATTTCTCCAATTTTAAATGCTTCCGCGAATGGTTTGCCCATGACGGACATGATATTCTAGAAGTAATTAGCTTCTTATACTTGTAGAAAAACGCTCACCATTTCAACCTCATCCATCGGAGGTTTGACCCTGGATGCTTGCTCACGCCATTTGATGGCGTACTCCCTGAAACTCTCTGAGGGTTTCTTTTTGAGATTGGACAGTGAGTTTCTATCGGGAGCAATGTCCACATTGTATTGGAATTGTCGGACAAAGTCCCGGGCTAAGTCATCCCATATGTACTAACGGGATATCTTGGTCCATGTACCATTCCGATTCAATTCCCGTCAAACTTTCTCCAAAATACGCCATGAGAAGTTCCTCCTTCCCGCCTGCTCCTCTGAGTTGGTTGTAATATCTTTTCAGGTGGGCTATGGGGTCTCCATGCCCGTCATATCTTTCGAACTTGGGGGTCTTGAACCCGAGAGGCAGATGGACATGCGGGAACATGCACAAATCTTCATATGAGACACCTTTCTGCTCGCTTATCCCTTGTATATTTTTGAGGCTCTATTCAATACTCTTCATTTTTCGGGTTATTTCTTCATTTTCGAAGCTTTCCTTATCCTGTCCCACAGTGAACTCGGGCTGAGTTTGTTGGAGATATGCATTGGGAGCAGCATGAGCAGTATCCTGATGGACGGATGGTGTTTGGAATATGACCGCTGGTGGCTCGAAACTTGGTCCGGAGATAGTTGGTGGGGCCGTGGCGGAGATCGGTGGTGCGGTAAAAATGTTGGAAGACGCACCCGAAAACAAAGCCTGGGGGCGAACCTCAGAAGGCCCTTCCGGCAAAATGAGCCGACATGCTTGGATATCCAAATGGCGTGGCCGGGTAGCTTATGGGGATGTTGGACGCCCCTCCTGCCCTGGGGATTATCTCTGGGAATCTCGGGATGGTACTAGGTAGTTCCCTACCATTGGACCATGCGTACCACATTTCTAGCATGCGGCAACGCAGAGCCCTGTTTTCTACCGCTGTTGCGAACTCCGATGTTGGGATGGTGGGGTTTAGGTCTTCCACGGTGGAGTTGACGATTGGCAGGTGACTTTCAGAAGTCATTTCTATGCTTCCCTTCGATCTTGTGAAGTAAGGATGGGAAGCCAGGTTACCGCAAAACCAACCACCTTAAAATACCTTTAAGATTGAACCAACAAACGTTAGTTTTAAAACATAGACAAATTGCCCGTACGGGGTATGCAATGCACCTGATACTTTATGCCTCAGGCTGTTGATAAGCCTTTCATCGGTCCTACTTCTCTCTGGGTTCTCAGTAGTTGTTTTCAGTTCCTGTATCTGGGCCCGGAGGGCTTCATTTTCTTGGGGTAATCTATTTTTCTCTCTTTCGATTGAGGCAGTTTGTAGAATGTTTTCGAACTTGATTTCCCTGACCTGGGCCTCCAATTTACTTATGGTGGCTCGGTAGCTGTTCTCTTTTTCTAACCAAGCCAATGCTCTTGAGTTTTCTCGGCGAATTATTGTACATGGGGTTTCTTTGCGGGTCGTTCTTGCTCTTGATGCTCCCTGCCTCTTACATCGTACCAAGAGGTGTAGGCGGGTTCCACTTCCCCTTTGGATAAGTCTCTCACACGAGTTTGAGGTTCTAAAAACGTGCACTCATTCAAAATTTAACGGACCCTGCCTTCAGGAAATGCAGCTCTTGGGCATAATTCAATGGCTTGTTGTCTTAAATCCTCGTCATGGGGAACACCCTGTTGCCTCCCCAACTGGCGTAAGACCCGGTGCGGAGCATATGGATGAATGCTTCGCAGGCCCATTAACAGGAGATAGCAAACCTCCACAGACATATTGATAACCTCGTTGAGAGGGAGCCATCCGAACGTCCACTCGATTTGGTTGGCAGTCAGTGAGCTCAAGTATGAGTGCCAAGCTTCTATGTCTTCAGGGAATTGGTGGCCTTTTACCCGAGTACCATATTCCTCGATGCAGTTCAAACCGGTTAATCCGTAGTTCATGTAGCCCAGGCGGTGACAGAGGTGTTCGATCAGCCAAATTTGTAGGAGCAGGTTGCACCCCTACAAGAATTTTCCCCCTAATTGGCAAACTGTCAGAGCACGGTAAATCTCGGCTAAGACCATCGGTATCAGTGTGCCATTGGACTTTTTCATCATGAAGTCTGCTATTCCCACAAGTCCGATGTCTATGCATCCGTCGCTTCTTGGTCAGATCAAGGTGCCCAAGAATGCTACCACAAAAGCTAGCCCCCGGCGGGCTTCCCATTTAGCCTGATCTTTGTGAGTTAGACCAGTGTTGTTAGCCTCATAACCCTGGGGATCTCCATAACGTCTGTAAAGAAAGTAGAAAGTGCAGAAGCCTTCGGCAAATGTGGGTCTTGGATGTCCCGGCTAATATTCAACAGATCCAAAAACTTGTGGGGAGTCACTTCCCTGGGCGCCACTGGGTACCGACTTGTGAGATTGTCATTGAGACCAGCATACCCCGCTATTTCCTCCAGCGTGGATGTTAATTCAAAGTCCGAAAAGTGGAATACATTGTGGGCGGGATCCCAGAACGGTACTAGAGCCTCAACAATGTCCAACCTCGGCTTGATCTTTAAAAGGCCAGTAAGTCCCCCTAAAGCTTTTATAACAGACTTTCTACTGGTCTCCCCCAAGTTTCTCCACCACATATGGAGTCCCAAAGGGATTTCCTCGACTGCTTTGAAGGGGATATTTTCAACTGTATTCATCCTGCACATTCGTTCCTTTTTTTTATTAAGACCACAGAAATTTTTTCGAAAAGTGTCTTTTTGGGAAAAGGGTTTAAAGAAAATGGACCACCTTTGTGAATACGGCCTTTTAAAGACGTGTTCGCGAATTGGGTCGAAATTTAAAGATAGAACACAGGTGGCCATTCTTACAAAACGGCCTTCCGGTGCCCCACTTGGGCGATTGAGCTATAATGGTGTCACCTAATTATATTTGTTTGATTTTGAAAAATTAAGTTGGACCCGATGAGGGTTGCCTACGTATCTCACACCAGTGAGAATCAAACAAAGCGTAGTTCGAGAAATAAATCTCGATTAACTAAAATATATACCCACTCATTTTGTTTTTGTATATTTTATTTTTTAGAAATTTTGGCAGCGTTTCGGGATAAACACGAGGATTTTCCAAAATAGAGTAAATTCTCTATTCTACCTAACTCTTGGTTTTTCTGCTCATTTTTGGTTTAGCCGGTCGATACACAAGCTGTGACAAATAAATGCATACGTAGCAAATAAAATGCATCAGGGTAGTCTTTTATTTCGGGTACACCTGTCCTAGACGGACCCCAACCCCTGTGTTGAGTCCCCTAAGTCAAATGCACATGATGCAAATAAGCGTTCCTACTAGGGATCCAGCATGAGGTTTTGTTATTCTAGGTTTAAACCTGGGGTTTTGTTCTAGACCAGGCTTACTCTAGCGGACAGCTCGAGTCGAGGTCGGGGCAGCGTACCAGGAATACAGAAGCTTCGCCGGCTTTGCAACTTATCCGTACCTCGTTCTAAAATTTGGATATGACTCTAACAGAAAAGAAGTCACACGAAGTGCACACTTCCCAGATTATTTCGAAGACTCAGAGAGAAGAGGGTTTCGGCACAATTTTATATACAGTTCAGATAATATCAAAGCGGTAAAAGCAGCATTTAGCACATTGGGTTCAAATATATAAAATCAGATAATAAATCCAAATACAACAGTTATTTTAAGCTCGAATTCTTGAACCCTGAACCAGAGATTCTGGGTTCGTTCCCCAACAGAGTCGCCAGAGCTGTCACACCTCCTTTTTCCACCACCCCCTGATTAATGAAGTGGTAATAAAGGAGTTTTTCCACTTTAAGTGACATTATTCGGTTTTGGGATTTATTTATTTATATCAGAGTCGCCACCCGATTTTTTGACGATGTTCCGAGACACCGTGTTATTTAAAAATCCCAAACCGAGGAAATTTTGACTCTGTTTTAATTTGTCTGCGACCAGAAATCCGAGTAAGGAATTCTGTTAACCCGGGAGAAGGTGTTAGGCATTCCCGTGTTCTGTGGTTCAAGCTCGGTCGCTTAACTATTAATATTTGGCCTAATTATCTGATTATTTATATGTTTTAAACCTATTGTGCTTTTAGTCTTTTTCTTTTTTTGGCCGCTTTTATGGATTTATCTTGAAACAAGTCACGATGGCGTGCACGTGTTTGTTTTTGGACACATTATACCTGCGCCACATGAAATGCACCCACAATTACAACATGTGATTTTTATTATAATTTGAAGACGGGGACATGAGTTGTTCGCACCCAAGTGTAGATTACGTAGTCAAGACTATGGTCGTGACGGTTTTATAATGCCTATTTGAGGCGATGTTCGTTTAATTCTTTATGTTTTCCACTTGAGGGAGCATTTTCAGTTTTAAAATCAATTAGGACGTTTATGGATTTATCTTTAAACAAGTCACGATGGCGTACACTTGTTTGTTTTTGGACACATCGCAAACACGTTACATGAAATGCACCCGTGATTGCTATGTGCAATTTTATTTATTGTTTGGAGTTGAGGGTCGGGGGCACGAGTTACCACTCCCGAGTGTAGGTAATACTCGATTTTTGTCAAGTTTCAAAGTAAAGGTGTTCATTCTACCTAAGGATTACCTAAAATGATGTTCAATAGCCTAAAAATAGTATGTTTTGGGCTATGGCCTCATTTAAGCCCCAAATTGTATCACTTTAGGCCATCCTAATTAGGTCATTTGGACATGATTAGAAAAACAGTTAAAAACAAACATACTAACACATCTCACATCTATATGGTAAGAAATAAGGCAAATTTTGAATTGTGAATATAAGTTACGTGTACCGGATTTCTTTACCGTTTGATCTACTCCTATATACTAAACAAGAGTATTTATATACAACTCATGGATCTAACATGGAATTTTGTCTTAAATTTTGTGACAGAACAAGCCCTTAAAAAGAAACTGTATTAAACTATGGTTGCTTTTATTTGGAGCGGACAGTTTAAGAAAAGATCCAGATTTCTGGTTCTACCTTTTGATAATCGATTTGAAAACCCATTTGTGTTTAGTAGCGAGAAATTTACAGCGGATTTCATGAATGAAAACACTTATCATGCTAATTGACAATAGAAGAGAAAAAGGCCTGGTTACAGATTGTTTAACACAATTAATGGGTCTAACATTCCAGGCCCCATAGCCTGAAATTCAGACACTACCAGGCTCAATTGGGCCATGTTTACGAGTCTGGCCCAGCTCGGGTGACCTTGGCATATCTGGACCATAACTACTATATTAATAAACGTTTATGAATTAAGAAAAATACAACTGATCATAAATTTATATAGTTCAGTCCATATTTACGACTAAAAAAAAGGCGAAATGTACATAGAAGTCTGTAGATATGCTATTACTATTACATTAATCCTGAATCATAGTAATACTGATTTACTAATAGGAAAAAAATAAAGAAGGGAAAAGAAAAACTAGTTGCTGCTCCTGTGCAAGCCAGCAAACATGTCCTTCGAAGGCTTAAACCTGCATTTTAATTATAAGTCCAAAGTTTGAGTACTTGAACAGTATTAGCGACAGACCTTTGGGCATTTTGTGAGACGAATCTAGTCACAGAAGGGAGTTAGATTCAACCTTAATGATGCCATATGAGAACAAAATATGTTCATGCCTTCTAATGGACTGAATCTAACCATGGAAAAGGTTAGATTCAAATCCAGTGATATTACTTTGTTTAGACTCTTTAACTGTCACCTTTATGTCATGCAACACATTGCAACAAGCAATTATTCAAATACTTTGACTACTATGGTCATTTTGAGGAGTTGAATCCGACTATTTTGTTACTTCAGATTTACTTTCCTAAAGCTCCATCTCATTACACACTTATATCCTTTGAAGGATAATTTTCAGCAAAGCTAAACTACTGTTATGCACTATTAATGGGGTGAATTTGACTATTAGAAAGTCAGATTCATCTACCCTAGTTCTAATTCAGCATAATTCAAAACCATATAGAGACTTGCTCATTTAGGCATTTAAAAGGATGAATCTGACCAATCAAAGGTTCAGATTCCTCACTCTAATGCCCCTCTTAATTACGTATTTTATACCCTTAAAAAAAAGTAAACTTCAGCCCATCATACTAATGTTTGTGCACTGCTAAAAGGGNAGACTCAATCGAAAGCATATTTCTGCATTCTTATTGATGGAATCTGACCATAGAGAAGGTCAGATTCAACACCTTAATGCAGCTTATTTCCTAATATAGGACCATGAGTACTTATCACATATAATCTTAAGTAAACAATCATGCACAAACAGGAGAAATACTAACACCAAGACATTACCCATCACACTCACAGAATCATTATCATGTGAATAAACATCTACACAGTCACATTAAACAAAACAGGAATAGTAACTTCATTCATCAAGAACAGCCAGTTTTACACAGTGAGAAGAAAATGATGATTCTAGTCCAAAAATTTCATTAAGAAGAGATGAACTGATACATACCTTTAAAGAGAAAAACAACAAAGAGATTTGACCAAACAAAAGTCAAGTAGGAACAATAACAGCAAGAAGGAAGAGAAGTCAGCAACAACAAACAGAACCGCCACAGAAAACCAAACAGTCCAGCAAGAATACACCCAGAACTCTTGGGTATGAATGTTTGAAGGAAAACTTCCAGAAAACCCCAAAATTCAGAAAAGATAAGATAGCAAATGAGCTAGGCCATCTACTTATAAACTTTTTTTCCAAAAGGAAATCAGATTTTTCCAATAGTACTCTTCTTTTCAAAACCTTTTAAGTGGAGACAGTATTTCTGAAAATGGAAGGATTCTATATCCCAGTAGCTCAAAAGTGTACAAAAAAAAATCCATCCCTTCATCTCTAAAAAGAGGGTCTATTTATAGGATATTTGGGAATGAGATATTCTTTTGAATATTCCCTATCCAAAGCTGAAAATAGTACCAAAATAGTGCATAGGGCAGCTGTCACCCTTATCTTTGGGACAACAGCCCCCTATTGTAGAACTATCCTACCCATTAAAATGACTCTCTTACCCTTAAAAAATCTGATTTCCTAATATGTATTTCCTCATTTTCCCCTTTGAAGCCCCTATATTTACCATTAGGTAACCAGGGTTACTTACTTGGGTTACTATTTAACTATGGTTAACTGACACTAGTTATGCCCTTTAGGTGACAACTAGTTGTTCTTAACTAAGGTTGAGTTAATTAATTAAAGGTTAATTGATTAAATGCCTAGAGTTAGTTTCATACTACTTACTTATGTTTAAATCAATTAACTAAAGTAAACCAATCAGTTTTGACTTCTTAAATTAAGTTAACTGTTTAGTTTAATCAAGTCAAACTCACTTACCTAAAATCTGAAAACTTAACTAATTATCAAGCCTAGGTTAAATAATTTGTTCTAGTTAATTAGTCCTAAATTAATTACCTTAGGCAGATTTTAGGACTTAGTTAGTTAATAAAAAATGGTTAGTTTATTAGATTGCTTCTTGATCTTAGTTAATTATATTAGTAACTAAACTCTCCATGAAGTTAGGAGCCTAATTAACTAATAAAATAATCTAGGTGAATGATTAATCTTCATATTATACTAAGGTTAGGGTGAGTAATCAAATAGGGATGGACAATAGCATTTAGAGAGGAGATAAACAACAGTAAAGGTATTCTGGAGGACTTAAGCATGAACAAATAAAGCTAATTATTAACTTTAAACAAGTAGAACATTTAGTAAATCAATGGTGATTAACAGGAAAACCTAAATGACTAAACATGGTTGCAAAAACAGTCTGGAATGTGCATAACATGTTTAACACTAAATCAATCAATCGAAGGTAATGCAAATCAAAATAGAACAGTCATACATAATGACGAAACCTAAGTTAGGAAACATGGTTAAACAGGGAAAACTAATTACTTAATTGGCGAGAACAAAATCAAGATATGACTGTCATGAAATATATTTAGAGCTTAAACTAAACGATGAGGAAGAAATATACACAGGTGGAAGAAAACGATGAAAGAAAACAACAGATCTAAACAGTGATACAACAAAAAGGATTAAACTATGACATATCCATGCTAATGGCACAAGAAACAGTTAGAAGGGGAGGATGGGATAACAGTAAAAGGGGGTCTTTTGGTCGGGAAAGAGAAAGGAGGTCGTTGGACCTTACCGGATCCAATGGGGTTTGAAAATGAATCAAACCTTCATGAATCGATTGCTCTAATTAAGAGCAATCGACCCATGAAGGTCTGAACCATTGATTGTTCTTGAATCGGCCGGGTAGTAGCTTTTGGGGTTTTCAGATTTCTTAGATCTGAAATTGGTGCAAATCGACTGGGTTTTTAGGGAAACCAGCAATGGGAGGTGGTGTCACACCTCCTTTTTCCACTACCCCCAGATTAATGAAGGGGTAATAAGGGAGTTTTTCCACTTTAAGTGACATTATTCTGATTTGGGATTTATTTATTTATTTCAGAGTCGCCACCCGGTTTTTTGACGATATTCAGGGACATCGTGTTATTTAAAAATCCCAAACCGAGGAAATTTTGACTCTGTTTTAATTTGTCTGCGACCAGAAATCCGAGTAAGAAATTCTGTTAACCCGGGAGAAAGTGTTAGGCATTCCGAGTTCCGTGGTTCTAGCACAGTCGCTTAACTATTAATATTTGGCCTAATTATCTGATTATTTATATNTTTTTTGGCCGCTTTTATGGATTTATCTTGAAACAAGTCACGATGGCGTGCACTTGTTTGTTTTTGGACACATTATAACTGCGCCACATGAAATGTACCCGCAATTACAACATGTGATTTTATTATAATTTGAAGTTGAAGACGGGGACATGAGTTGTTCGTACCCGAGTGTAGATTACGTAGTCAAGACTACGGTCGTGACGGTTTTATAATGCCTATTTGAGGCGATGTTCGTTTAATTCTTTATGTTTTCCACTTGAGGGAGCATTTTCAGTTTTAAAAACAATTAGGACGTTTATGGATTTATCTTGGACTAGTTACGATGGTGTACACTTGTTTGTTTTTGGACACATCGCAAACACGTTACATGAAATGCACCCGTGATTGCTA